>JANTFA010010008.1:0-27355 GCA_026413405.1 Phytosciara flavipes | reverse complement strand
TTACAATGGAATCTCTTTCATCTTGCATGCAATGTAAAGTAACTATTGAGTTGATGGAATTATTATGGAGGAAAATTATGTTCAGCAGAGGCGGTTCTCTCAAACGATTCAGCTGAATTTCGAGCTTTTAATAAAAAAGCTCTGTACGGACATGGCTGCTACACATTTTCTAGAGAAATCGTCAGAAGAGCAATCATATTAGGGGCCATTCACAAATTACGTACGCCTAAAATAATGAATTTCAGACTCCTTCCCCCCGCCTTGTTTCGTCATGATATGTGATATTCTTGATAATTTCCATGTTATCTATGGAAAAAGCAATACCAGCAGATAGAAATATCAAATTTGGTTAGTTGACCACCAAAATAATTCTCAGCAGAGATATTTTCTAATCAAAAGCTGCACATCGACTGAAGCCTGCCTGCTTGCTTATTTATAACTTGAATATTTGGTAGTTGGTGTAACTGACAGTTGTCAGCTGGATTGGCATTTTAAATTGCAGCACCAGTGACAAATAATAATTATCTGACAATAGGTCATAGAGGGGTCATAGATCATAGTCAATATTGAAATTCAAAAATTTGTTAGCTGGTAGTTGACTACCACAATGGTATTGTTTTTTGAAATGTTTTCTAATGAAGAGCTGCGCATCGATTGATACAATTATTCTGCCTGCGTACTCTAAAAATATGAAAAAAGACCTCAGCAGACTCTGGCCGCCGGTGAACTCTTTCAATTTTTCAATTTAATGTTTTTATCATTCGTCAATCGACTGTGACTAGACAGAACTAGCTTACTGAAGTGAACTCTTTGTTTTATTTTATTTATTAATTAATCAATTCAACGGGCTCTTCCATCTCAACTGGATATTTAAGCAGAATAAATTGCATAAAAATCACAATAGAAAATTAATTTAAGGAAAACCAATATCACAATTATTACAATCCAAATTGCATCTCACCAGCAGTCCTTCAAACTCGCTTTAAATTTAACTCTAGAAATACCGGGCACATGCGAGCGTTGAATCGAATTGAACACTCTACTTCACTGGCTCATAATTCCCATATTTCGTCCAGTGTTTTGCCAATCGAAAAATCCTGTTGTTTGTTAACGTTCTCGGTTGTTCGTTAATCTTCATTAGTGAGCGCAATTGTACATAACATGCAACATAGTCAATCATAGTGTAAATTAAAGTAGACTTTCCATCGTTTCACCGCCGAGCCATTTCTCATTTCTTAGCAATTATAATACTTTCATGGTAGTTCTTGAAATTGCATCGCAGGAGTCTGTCTTTCATTACATCATTACGCGAAATGTTTTTCATGGAATTCTTGCTGTGTATAAGGCAGCAGTTTCTAAATGCAAGTAATCGATGCTGCTCCCATATCCCAATTATTTATTTTGCTTTAACTCGCTAGCACCACAATATTCAATGCAAATTTTCCCCCAAAATTTCCATGAATTTTCAATTCCTAATTTAAAGTAGGAAAATTCCGCAAAATACTTAATTCCATTAAAAGTGTAATATTGCAGATATCTTCGTGAACGTTAACTCCTCAGGTCCTCTCAGTGCATAGCATATAGAGCTCTACATATCCATCATAATGAAATCTTAACCATGCCGTTAGAAAGCCCTAATTGCTTCGTGCATTATAATACCCGTACATAAAATATGAATTACACTTAGATCCCCAACTAATCATTTTCAGTAAAAAACATATACCACATTATCACACAAGTCTCTCGTCTACTGTGTTGTATAAAAATAGTGTGATATTAACTTTGTGGCTCGTACCTCTAAAATAAACCACAAATTTCAATTTAATATTGCTGCTCGACTTGACTGTGTGTTGACTGGTGTTGTTGGTTGTTCTTTCTTCTTTTTTTTTAGTGTAAAACAGCGCGTTTCGAATCATGTGCGGTCATTTTCAATGCTAGAACAAAACGTATTGTCGTTATGCAATTTTTCGGCAAGAGAATAAAATATATTAATTCGGAATTGGAATACTTGGAGTGATGGTTGGTTGTAGAAGAAGAAGAAGCAAGAACATTACAAAAGAATGAGGAAAAATGCATTTTGAAGTCAAAAAGTGGTAGAAATTGAGATTTGAAAAAAATATTTGGGAGATTGAAGCGGTGGCGGCAATTTTTTGAATTTAATTTTCAGTTTGAAAATTTCGCGGAAAAACCAAATTTCAAACCAAAGAACTTTCAACCCAAAATTTTTGTTTAAAATTGTGTTAAGTAAAATGAGTTGATAGCCGGACTGGAAATTTTTTTAAATTTTTTATTTAAATGATTCTATACCTGTGAGGTGTGCATACCTATATGTTTTTGTGATAATGAAAAAATGAATTCTAGTCGTTTTGGTTTTTAAGTGAAACATCAAACATAATTTTTACGTTGTATTACAATAGCCTATACACAGAGAGTGATACATACGAAAAAAAAAGAAGTTTTTTTTTTGGTATTCAGAAATTTATTGTTTGTAAAAACGACGTTATAGTTGAGCGATAAATTTAACAATTTAACTCATCATAAAAAAAGCATTGAACATTTTTACATATAGAGAAGGAAGTTACATGTCTATGAAAATAAATTTTAATAAAATAAATAAACAACAAAGTGAATTCATATCTGTGATTGCATAAAATATTATATTTATTCGTCGGTCGGTCGGGTCGGAGGGATTATAAATTCATTTTGATTTTGATTTGGCTTTTGTTTCATACACAACATCACAACATCTCTCTGCTCGTCATCATCATAATAATTCTATCGTTCGTTTTTTTTTCGTGTGTTTGTGCAGTGTGTCCCTAATAAATCAATTGAGATAGAGCAGCAAAATTCATTTTCCATTTTAAAGTACATATGAAAATGTTTCGTGCTTACAACAGTACAATAATTACAAATGGGGAACATGGCTCGACTACGGTTGACAGTAGTGCCACATGGAATCGAAATGGTCCAATTACGGCTACGGCTAACAACAGTTTTCGTTCAATTATTGCATCACATACCGGAAATGGTGCAGTTGCATCTGGTATTTCATTTAAGGAAGACAAATTAAAAGGTATTTACCGAGTGTTCTTGGGATATGGTCGGTGGTATGCAATGTATTTGAATATATATAATTTATGTTCGGTATGCTCGGTCGTTTTACATTAAGTCTTTAGGGTGGAACAAGCACTCTGTGATTTTGATCTACTTTTTTGGGGTCTATTGTTTTTAGTAGGGATTAAGTAGGTTCCAGTTAAGCAATGAAAGAACCGAATGTGATGACATCTGAAATTCCTCTCTTTTCTCCTCATATTCGTTAATCAGCCTTTTACTGTAAATATGACAAATATTAGATTTCATTACCGAACTGGCTCATGCAACTCCCTTTCGAAAGTCCCACAAATCAAATATTTGCATACAAGAATCCGAAAAGGCTTATCGGGAATTCCCCGAATTCACCGAATGGCCAGTCCGGACCTGGTAGATTTCGTTCTGGTTTGGAGGTTTTTATGTTGACAAGTGTGGCAAAGGCGAGGGATGCAACCACATAAGTGAAAATACCAATCTCCAAGACAGGAAGTATGCTTTTTTACTCGCGAAATGAAAATAGCCACCAATGTCATCAGGTAATGAACCATTTTCCAGTGGTGCAGCAATTAAAATGCTTTTCCTAACACATAACTGTCATACCTTCGATAAATAGCACTAGTACGAGAAAAACGTTTTTTTCTCTTGCAAACTACTGAGCTTTTCCCTCACGTTATCGAGCCATAATCTTGAGTGAACCGTAATTTTTTTTCAAATAAAAATATTGCCTGACTTCAAGCACCCGTCACCAAGAGCATTCTGATCATCTGGAAAGGACTATAGCCATTCTGCTACAGAGGCTCCCAATTATATCGAACGTGTGTCTTATTTTACTCAAAGAGACTCGAGAGACAATCCAAACTAGAAAAGCATTCATTGCTCGGTTGCATTAGACGACTGATATGATTGCAGCGATGGACGATTGAATGAAAAACATACTCGTTTATATGACGAGCTTCTATTTACCATTGCATTATGGTAATCATGAGGTGATGAACTGTAAAAACCAACCAGTTCATTGAATTAACAAATTAATCTCCAAGCTCTTTGCGATCTCAAGTACTGTGATTATCATTGTTGACAATGTTGATAACACAGGTAGTTGTTTTTGGTACTTGATGTCAAATTGTCATAACATGAATAAATGATAATAACTAAGTGAGTGCAAAACATTCTCGCTTTTGCATTTAGACTAAATCGGATCACCCTAACTGATTTATGCCAGTGCCTTACATCATAATGAACTATGCCACAGAACGTTTGTGTACGGGATAAGAACAACTTTACGTAACTTTTTTAATAGTTAAAATATATTCTCAAAATTCCGACTTGAATATTCATGGAAAACTTATTCCGGTGTACAGATGGAATGAATAAAATTTTACAAAACGAAGAAGGTGTTTTGCCGCAACAAATTAACGAAAATAAATAAATTGAATTGCGTTAGTTGCGATGTAGAAAAACAGTTATTTTAGAAAAGTGAGTTTAGAATTTCTAGGGAAATTCTTATTTTTTAATCGAAAACCACTCTGTATGGGCTGAAGTCTTTTTTTTTTGAAATACGAACGCGTCGACAATCGATCCAATGACATATTAGAAGTAGACTGTTCTTCCCATACCTAATTCCTGAGACTTATTCTAAATTAACAGCTGTCGTGCACTGACTTTCTATGATGGAACGAGTAAATTCGCTCATCGGCACTCCTCACCTCCTAATTCAATGCATCAAACAAACTTCGATTATCAATGTCACCGCCATTAAATGATCAATATTATGTTGGTCCAGACATCATTCCTGTTGAAATTGGTTTGGATTTAATTGCTTATATAAGAGTGGAATACCATAAATTTACACTGAATTTTTGCGTATTCAATTTTTATTCACGAATGCCAGTCTATCTCCTAAATGTCATTGTATATTCACACATGTTGTATACTCAGGCAATTTAGTTGTCTTTACACCTATTCGATTTTACCTAAATACATTGCAACCAAGGTGAAGCTAGCACTGCTCTCTGAATTGAATAACTTGGTCTTAAATACTGAGCTGGAATCGCACTACCTCCGTTTTCGTTCACTATAAACTTGCTGGTTTATCCTAGCTGGTGCTAGGCGAAACTATAACAGCTACAGCTTTGAGATGTCCTACAACTGTTCTTGTCGATGCCATGAACACAATTGTAGAAGATCTCAAGTCTGTAGCGTTTTGCCTGCACCATCTAGCGTAACCATCGATGTAAGAAAGCCTAGATATGCAATGTCAAACATGAGTTTGAAAAATCTTCTTGGGTATGTGTGTGTGTGATATTTTTGAACAGATGCGACAGATAGAAAATGACGCCTAGAAGTAACAGTCAAATTCAAACTTATTCTAATCGTATGAAACATACGTCTTTTGTCGACTTGCATATCACACAATGTGCAGGAAATCATGCGACGGGACGTTCGTTTCAACTTTATGTAGTTGTGTGCGTGTTGTCTGTAAGCACTGGATAGTCCAACATTGCAATCCCATGAGCGTAATTAGCCATGGATTTGTGACAAAATGACGTATTTCCATGCAGAGGTCTGACATTTTGGCTGTAACTTTCGAACAGAACTTTCCGAGCTTGTTGATGGAAGACCAATCTTAATCCAAACGAAATAATGTAGGTCAACAAGAACGAAAGTAACAAACGAACGAACTTGGTTTTTATGAGATAGTGCGATTCCAGCTTATAAGTAGCAACCAAGTCTAAGAGCCTGTTTGTCTTAGCTTGCATTACAATGCTATGCGGCTGCAAACATACGATAGGGTGTTGCATTTCAGTGTATTTCTCTTATTCAATAACGAACGGAATACCAACGACGTATATCGCATTCGCAACACCAAACATAAAAACGTATTATGGTACCACACACATCATCTAACAATCTACAGAGCTAAATTGAATATTTATGTCATCAGATTATATATCAACGAACATAATAATATTTTGCTATCATCCAAATCAAATTGAAACGATGACAAAGTGCGTTTGCAGTAAAATGCTTAGATAAAGACGAAAATTCAATTTTTTTTAAATAAAATATTTTTAGTATGTCTGTTTCCTTCTCTCCCACATTAATGTATCCACGCACACTCTTCCTCACTCGGTGTTACGCTATCAATGAGAGTTGTAGGAGTGACGTCCAGAGATTCCTTGACCTAGAATACAAATTTGTCGCTTAGATATTAAGTTACACAATATATTTGTATATGAAAATTCATACAAGTCGTTAATGAAAACGTGCAGTTAAGCGTTTCGTATATTTCGTACACTAAAAAAAATTATGAAAACGTAATTCTATAAAACTATGTCGTGAGTTCAGAGTTATCAGTTTCCATACCCATACACAATACGGATGGATATCGAGTTTTTATATTTTTTACATTTTTACGTTTTTAAGTAACATTAGAATAAGAGATCTCTCGTTGCATGTGTATTCATTTAGCATTTGTTTATTAATGGGTTGAGATATTTTTTTCCTCCATATTTTTATTACAATTTTACCTTTTTCAAAATGAGTGTGCTTTTTGCTGTCGTGAAACTCGATTATTTTTTGTGAAAGATTTTTATATCATGTGTGGTTATGGCGTACGATTTTCAGTTCACTACTTATTGTCATCACTTTAGACTTTGTGAATTTAAAATGCAATTGAATCGTTTATGAAGTTGATGCTAATCTGAACATTGTATCGGATTGGTTAGAGCTAGCCTATAATTATCGAGTTCATCGCTGTGAACAATGCAACGTTTTTTCTCGATTGTATGACGCACAAAACAGTTGATATGAGTGAAAACTGTTTGCATTTTGTAGTGGTAGGGCAGTTATGGAAGATCTGTGTGCCAATTAGAGTTCTTGCAATAATGACCTCGACATTTTTCAGCGCTACTAGCAGATTTCAATAAAATCAACTCTACAAAAAACAGTTATTTTTCTACCATGATGGATATGAAGGTATTTTTTCGCACTAGAGGTCGAGGCGAAGCCGAGGTCGGCAAGACAAGGAATCCAGGCCACAGCCTCACACCTTTCAAATACAAAACTTCAACTGATTTGATGTCAAACATTCGCACGACAACCAAAATCATTTCTAACGATCAAGAAGATTTGCTGTAACAGTACTGTGTTGTATTGTGATACTGTACTGTTGATGTGTTGTCACGACTCGCTGTTCTGTACACGCTTCAGTAATACGTTCGATATAGATGTGTGGCTCTATAGCCGAATGGCTATAGTCATCATTTCAATACAGAATGCTTGAGTGCCAGGCGTTCAAGTTCTGGTCTTTGCAAGAGCAAGATTTATATTAATAAGAAAAATTGAAATCTACTTCTACTCGACAGTGTGGAAGACGATTCTTCTCGAACTCGTGCGAGAAAGATAGAAATTTCCTCGCACCAGTAAAAAGTTTCCTTGCGCTTTATCAACCTATTACAGTATCAACCACATGCTTGGAAAGCCAAATGTATGTTCAACACCATAATGGCCTTAACGGCCGTTGTCTGGTTTCAATATTTCTACGTACTTTTTGTACTTGTACAACATGTGGCATTACGTAGCGCTATTGGCTGGATTTACTTGAAACCCAAACCCTCCTGAATGTTTCCTCTTGAAGTAGGAGCCCATCATTTAGCCCGTCACTCCTAAAAACGACATAGTTTCAATTCTCTGCGTCAGCTTCTGAATTACTAAAAAGACAGCAGCATTGAGTGCGGAATGGAAATTGAGCGTAGAGAACAAGAACGTATTATCCATTATATTATTAAATCTAGTACTTCGTTTGTTTACACAATCAACGATGCAACGTTTTTAGTTCAACAGTTTACGTTCCGCTGGCTACGAACTATACTCACGATTTAAACAACAACACTTCCATAACAAGAGAAAGAGTTGACGCTACCACTGATTCCTTATTTCACCTAATATAAATGGTGAACGTGAATCATCATCGTTTTCAAAAAATATGTGAACAGAAGTGTTTCTAGGTATGAGTCTGTCTTCAGTCGTTACCGAAAAATGTTTTCAATTTCCTTGTTTGAGTAAATTGCTTGAATCGAATTTACCGAAATGCCGTAGACGAACTAAATGTTAAAATTTTCACTTTGAGAACCATATGTTAGTGTCTGACTTTTCAGCTGCAGTACCGACCTGCATAACAATGTTGTAGAATAATGTTACATTTACTGCTCGCTTATGTGTACATATATATACAGACATCACTATCTACCAGCCATATACGAACTACGAACAGAAATGTTATTGATTAAACGGCAGGGAATAATATGAATGCAAATGGTAATATTCTAGCGCAACTTTGGTAAATAAATTTCCGAAAATTAGGTTACAATTACCCGAATGAATAATACAAGTTTGCATGAACTACCCATATTGTTGTCTAATGGATTTATTTCGGAACGTGACTATTATTCCGCGATATATTCCACGGATTGCATTTTACTCGAGAGTGTAAGTTCACAGTCAAAGTTTGAAAAATATATAAAACGATGTTTGTTGTACGCTCTAGGGCTTTATATAGAATCTGTGTTATTAAAATAAATTTTTGTTTCGTCCGTGGCTTTTTCATCATTGAACGCAAATTTTGTTTCTATTTAGTTTGCTGACGATACACGATGCGATTTGCACGAGGTGCAAAATAGACTAGCAATCAAATCTTGCTGAGATCGACAATTAGTAACAAAATATGTAGCAATGCCATCAATTCGTATGATGTAGCTCTGTTAGGTTGTTTACTATATTGCAGAGTGCATGCAGTGCAGTCCATTCTTTGATATTGTAACTTGCTCTACTGTATGTTGCTTGCTTTTCGTACTATGCTAATGAAAACGTCACGTTATGAACAATTTAATCTCGACAAATTGCCTGTATAAAAGTCAATCGGAAATTATTGACAAGAAAGATTAATTTTTCGCTTAGATGGAGATCTTACGTATTTTTTGTCTCAATTTTCTTTGACAAAATCTTCTACTTCATCAAATTTAACATTCGCTTTGAAACGTTGAAATTGAACTATATGTCTGAGTGAAATGACAGCCAAGCGATTGTTATCATTAAAGTTGTAGCCCTGTTAGTAGCCAGGCCACTTAATAGCTTGACTTGCACTTCAGCCACTTGTAGTAAGGCTCTGGAGTGGTCCGTTTTGACCTGTTTTACTTCAGAATGACTCGGATCACGACCTGAGCATGAACTAAAATTTCAGAGTCAGCCTGAACTCGACCTGAACCTAGATTTTCGATTTCGAGTTCAACCCAAATATGAACTGAACCTGAAATTGTTAGACCCGAAATTAGACCTGACCCGTTCCGATCTTACAAGTCTTGTATGTCCATCGTTCTCAATAACGTAATGGTTAACTCGTCTGCTTTCTAGTACACGATTGATATTGCCGTTGCCGATAGTTCGTTTCAGAAATAAAATCGATTGTCAGACGTGTATACAAAACACAGTTGAGTGAATCGGTTCAAGTATGATATGGTTGAGCGAAGAACTGTAACACGGCTTACCGGTAAAAAGACCGGGTATTCTACTCCTATTAATTTCGCTCCTAGTACACTAGACGTCATTAGGTTGGTCGCACAGCTTACCACTGAGCACTATATAAAAGCAGTTCGGTATGAACGAATCTCAAAGAGATTTAGCGAAGTTATAGTAAAAAACAACGACCGACCTATGCTCCCTTGCGGATTAGGGCCGTTATTATATGTCCATCGTTCTACGCAACTAACCTTCCTCCAAAGCTACACAATATGCATATACTACTCCGTCACGCTAAACCATTGTTCCGTGTGCTGAAATTGTTATTGATATTAAATGGCTGTTACTGGAGGTCTCAAAAACTAACAAACAAATAATCGAATTGAAATCTGGGTCAGAAAAACGACATTTCTCTTTAGATTGAATTTTGTTTGTTCCAAAAAGGCAAGGAACTCTACAATCGGCCCTCTTAAGTTTATTGCAATACTGAAAGAAACCCATAAAACATGTAACCGGTACAGCGTGTGGCATTAGTCATAAAAGTTTTACAAAGTGTTAAACAAAATTTTTGTCGAAAATTGATGTACATGCGATAGAGGAATATTTGAAAGAGATCAAAGAACATTTATGATTACGTAAGACGGAAAACACACATACACAATACCATAGCTGAATGAATTACATTATTAATAAATTTGCATGTGTTTTATCCATAAATTATAATACAAAAATATGGTACAAATCAACCCTATCGTGTGTGCTGTATAACACGGGGATAAGCAAAATATATATTCAATTCAATTCAATATTATTGGAGGCAAAAAAATATGTGAGCGAGAGAGATATATATAATCGAAATAAAAATTGCTTAGTTGAGCATAAAAATTTGGCAAATTTATTGAACACTCAAGCAATTTTCTGATCTTTTGCATGGATTTTCAAGCCAGCGATTTTGTGCATAACAAAATGGTAAAATATTTTGAATAACATAAACTTTTTATATATTTCTACGGACGGAATTGGGCCAAAAATGTGTGCTCTCTCACATTTGCATATAAGGTACATGATTGTGAGTTGTCATAGTGCATTGACACAGTCTCGGTATTCATCGGCTTTGGACAAAAAAAAAACTTCCAACTCAGTGGAAACGTGGTCAATATTAGACTAGTTAGACGAATGCAGAGTTCCACATCGACATACCGGGGAAGTAACGCCACCTGTACGTCATATATAGAACTAAATGAGAGAACGAGGTGTACGACAAGGTGACACCCGACACCATATCGCCGAAGCTATTCACAGAAATCCAAGAAAGTGTTTTCAAAAAACTAGACTGTAGCAAAATGAGAATCAACATGAAAAGTTTCTGAGTCACCTCCGTGTTGCTGATGCCATTTCGTCGTAGGATGTACCATCATAGAAAGAGTCGACAATTATATTTACCTTCGTCACAAGCTGAAGTTAGGGATCGAAAAACGGCTGAAGTGAATCGCAAAATTGGTCTGGGTTGGACAACATTCAAAATGAATAATCCTCCTGTGGCCACATTTGAAGCGGAAACTCTAAGTGACCATTCACAAATTAAGTACGCTCTCTCTTCAGGCGAGGGGGTTTGACAGGAATGCTTCATACATTTTTGAAAATATCTCCATACATTTTGGTGTGCAAGGGCAAGAATGGGGTCTGAAATTCGTAATTTCAAGCGTGAATAATCTGTGACGGCCCCAAACATTGACAAACTCATCTGACAACAAAGCTAAGAGCATGGAGCGAGGTATGCTTGGTATGGATTAGACAGCAAACGAAAGTTTTATTGATGCCATGGAATAGTGTCTCTAAAATGGAACTGGGCGGGACACATCACGACAATAACAGACGAACGTTGAACGCCAACCATCATGAACTGGGAATAGCCCACAAAACGAGGTTCCAGCAGGTACAAACAGCAGGCACAAAGTGGCAACAAGTGGCAATGGATCGATTAAAATGGAAGGAGAAAGAGGGAGGCCTACATTCAACAGTGAATATTAAATGGCTAATGAAGAAGGAGAAGACCAAGAAGATAGTGGGATAATGATCTCGAGCTGTTCGAATAATTTTACATGAAAAAAGAGACTATGGGTCGATCGATTGACGACTCTATAAACCGTGACTTGTTGTCATAATGAAGTTTGCTATGAGACGCACTGGGACAAGTCACGATCATATACCTTTTATTACAATGTTTTATTGAGAACATGTCGATGTGATACTTTTTATTCGAAAACAAACAAAAAAATAATATTGAGAATGAAATCAAAGAGACGTTCCATCTGAATTGAGTCGCAACTTTGATTTAATACGCGTGCAGCAAAACAATTGCTGTCAATTATCGATTAGATAATATTGAAATTAAATCGATTTGGGTATTTTTATCGGCTTAAATCGCGTATTTTATTGGCTTTTGTGTTACTTATTTTTAATTTAATATCGCAGTTAATTTGCCATTTGTGTTTTGTGTTTTTTTCTTCTCTTTATGCAAGAACTTTTGACCGTATCCGTAATATAATTCACAAATTCGATTTTGTGTTTCAGTGTGTCTGGTCTGGTTGGTGTTAGTTCAGATTTGCCTTTGGCACGGAAACATTTCAGAAAAGTAAATGAGAACGTTTTTTGAACTTAGTCTCAGTGATACAAATATCTCACTTCTAGCATATGATGTATAGTTTGATGTATATCCAGATAGAAACTGTCGCTAAAGAAGCTTTGTGTTTCTTTGGCAAATATTGATCTGTAGTTGAGATGTAAATGACGGTCGATGTATGTCTAGCAAACATCAATAGTAAAGCTTCTCTGGTTCTCTCTATCGAAGATTGCTTTGGCCATTTACTGGGCAGATTCAGACGAACCTAGGTGTTGGAGTTTTAATTGGCGAATCAATTTAATCAATTTACGAATTTACGCACGTTATCGCACGCTTTTCGCTAACCCCACGTCCTCCATCTGCGTTCTAGCAGTCTTTTCGTGTGAATGGCCCCTATGGTAATGTAGTATCAACGAACATCACAGCACAACTGAATGCCAGACACGGATTGTGAATATTTTAGCTTGGTAAATTCAGGATTTCTTCCTCGTGATGGCTTGATGAGTAGCCTTTGCTTTAATCGATGAAATGAGTTTAAAGCTTTATTTCACTTTTCACTAATTTTCCCCCTTTCTTGACAACACAATAACTTCCAACAATTAACGAATGTGAATCAAACGGGTTGTATTTGTTTCTAAGCATTGTGTGTTCCTGCGCTAGTGTTCCTTCATTTGCCCTTTGCTTAAGGACTTGGCTCAGAAAATAGAGTTTTCAAGCTGAAATCAAGTGAAAACTCATTTCATTTACATTTTGTGTTCTTCAAAATTTCTGTTACAAATAGAGGCGTGGAGAATGGCGATCCATTACGATTGAATAGCTTCCAATTCCAAGAGAGTATTATAAGTTGGTGTATACAACAACCTCACCATACTTAGACTCAAGTTGTATTGCAAATTTAAAAACTTTTAAAATTATATTTTCAGTCAAGGGACACCCATCTGAACGGGCCTAGTTGTACAACTGTATTTGTGCTTATCTTGAAGATTCATTATTAGGATTGCATCATTACTTCACTAGTTTCGCTGCATTTTTCTGTTTTGACATCCAACAAACACAGTACCAATGCCATTAGTTATGCACTCAAGGCGAAACTAGCACAGGTCAAATGCCGATGAAATTTTTGGTATCATTTCTTGCGTATTCTAAAAACTTTTTTTGCTTCCCAATAACGACTTTGTTAGTAAAAGCCATATGTGAAAGCTCCACAATCAACTTCATATTTTATTTGAAACGATTCAATCAAGCTTGATTTGTTTCACAAATCTGACAATTGGTTTCTGCCTGCGGTTGAGCTGCGGAGCCTCGTATACTAGCAACTCAATGACGCAGTGGTATATGGGCAGACGAGAAAATAGAACGAGTACTTCTGACTCGTTATACTCTGTTTCGAAATGTTTTCGTATAACTCTAGCTATGACTTTATTTATAAACCAACCCGAATACCGCAATAAACATAGCCACCATCAAAACTGGGTGGGTAATTTCAATAATTAATTATTGCAATTCCATTCGGTTAATTTTTGTAACTCAAATCCAGAGTACTCTAATCACTCTGTTATTGGTAAATTTGACTTTTTTGCTCGTAACAGCCAGCGTAAGTCAATATTGACAGAATATATTTGCTTCACTCATGGCATTCAGTCATTCTGTGATTTATTGTTATACATTAGGCTCGGCTTGGTCGTAATTATAATAGGGAAAAGATAACCAAAACGGAAACATATAAAAGCTTTAAAGAGCACACACACACATAATAACGTATGCCCATCCATACATTTTGATTGAGTTATTCATTAAATGTAACGTTTTGCCGATTTAATAAAAGAATTTAATTCTCGTTGTACATGTTAGCAGATTATAATTAGGTGTATCGTGGCATCAATTTAAGTTTCATTTAATTGACGATCAGCATCCAAGCAAGGCACGGCCCATTTTCATGACCCATTTACAGTGAATGTAATTGCAATTAACACTAACCTAGAATCAACAAACTGATTTGTAATGCATGAATAACCCTTTCAGACAACCAACGGTTGGCATTTCGTTATTAACAGCAACGCCAAATATTCGGCAATGATTTCTAGCTAGCGTTTTCTCATTCGATGACTATTCAAATGAATGAAGTAGAAGATTTTTGTATTAAGCAGCGCGACTGATGATACTTCAATCAAAACTAGTCACCAGTCACACCGATACGCTTTTCTTTCCTGAAAGGTCAATAAAGTTTGAGTTCAAAGTTTTAATTATGGAGAAGAACTTTGTTCTACCCAATATAGATGTTAACAGTTGTCGAAACACATCGACAGACTGGCTTATTACTTATTACTGGACAGCTCCTAAATATTTAATTCACTTCACTCAAATTGGTTTTGTGATATCAGACTGCGTTTTATATGATAAATTTTATAACTTAAGAAAGTATTGCGAAACGAAGTTTGCGGTTTAGTCTTTACTTTGATTTCGTCGGTTTTCTGGTCTGGAGCCTCATCTGGATGTTCAAAAAACAAACATCACAAGCTTGAAATATGCTTGAAATATTGAAATTAACATTCAAAATCGGCTCAGCGAACCCGTGACACCCAGCCGTTTCGAATCCACTGATTTCAGTAACATGACTGTCACCCTATCATTCACTAGTACTGACTTTTAGCATTTCTCTGTGACATTGGACATGTTTCGAAAGTTACTGATTCATACTGTATCGTGTTGCAATTATATCACGTTCCAAGTCTATCAAGAACTTACGGGCACATCAAATTACTTGCGAAAACGATTTTAATATTTCAAACAGCGGACATTTCTAAGCAAAAGTTGCATCCGTGGTAAAACCAGTACGTTGTGCAGTACGATTGCAAAACAACTTTGTGTCGAAATAGAGTAGTTTGGTTGTGAAGTGCGTAGGTGTGTATCTGTGTGTGTCTGCGCGAATGTGACGAAAGAAAAATCAATTCAATTTTTCTTTTTTGCTTTTATTTCTAACACAGTGCTGAAAGCAAGGCTGAAGGCAGAAATGATTAATTACATTTGAAAAATATAGTTAGGAAAAAGACTGGCAAACTGTGTGTGTGTGTGTTACAATGTACATACAAAAACACCTTTTTTGCGGTGGATTTTTTGTGTTTGGTTTTTTGTTTCATATATTAAATGTGATATGGACACACTTCCGTTGGATTATCGCGGTAAATTAAATGAAAAACCTTTTTTTCGGCTTTTGTTTTAATTTATTAATATTTTATTAAAAACCGAGACTCTACTACGTGTAAAATTACTAAAACGTATTAAAATATGATTTAGACATACCTACATACAGTCCATAATAACAGCAAGACCAACAATAGGGAGGGCATATACATAGCGAACGATTACCATGGCGCAGTTCGGGAAGAACCCAAAATACACAAAATAATTGTGGGCGCTAATTAATCATAGCCTTTATGTACATTTGGCATTGTTTCATCCTGACGTCGACAAATTTGCGAATTTATTTTAAATAATTAACGGATAATTACCAACCACCAAAAAAAATAATTCGGAAGCTAAAGTTTAATGAGCTGAGTTGAGATAAGTCACAGTATTTCGTTTTATATATCACACTGGTAACTCTCACAAATTTGTTTATTGTACACAATGCATAAATAACCAAAAAAAAGTTCCGTGTCGGAACTTCCGACTCGGAAGTGCTGAATTCGGCGCTCGTACACTGCTTACTTTGCATGCAGTTGCACAACAGTAATGTAACACATGCATAGGGACCATTCACAAATAACGTACGCCCAAAATCACGAATTTCAGACCCCCCTCCCCCAATCGTAAGCCAAAATGTATGGAGAAAATTTCAAAAATGTATGAAGCGTACGCTTTTGCAAGACCCCCTATAGAGGAATTTGCGGAATTTGTGAATGGCCCCATACCAGTAAAGCTGTTTTTCCTTACGTTCCAAGTGTTAATCTTTTTTGAGCAGTTCGATGCAGCTCTGATGTATGAAACATAGGGTTGTACTCAAAAAGTGCCGTGGATGCTTTTCGGCACCCAAAAATTACAGGGACACCCAGACTCATTTGAAAATGATAGCGTCACTATGTCATCTTTCGAGTTTAACAATGATATGAAACCCACAGTCGTATTGGAGTCGCTGCTAAGAAAGGCGCGTGACCGTGCGTGACACATCTTTACATATTTGGCAAAACTTTTGCACCTGTATTTATGTTTGTTAACTTTTTCAAACGATAAACTGTTCGATATTGGTCGCACCTGTAAGTCAAAAGTTCATAATATATCGTGTGTGGGTTTAGCTGACGAAAGCGAAATAATTCGATTACATTGCTGCGTTCGTGAAGTTTCAGCAATTGAAAATTTTCAAAATATCCAGCAGACGTGACCTTCTATGTATCAACTTGTATACTTAGTGACCATTTTTGTCACCAGTCCCGATGCACATTTGTACTTCTTAGTACGTGTCGCACTCTGTTGCAATTATCCAATTCAGCACAACTTTTTCTGACGACTGACTGTCATGTTCTTCCATGTGTATAGTATAGTAATAATCGAACACTAAGAACCGATATAAAAACATAAAAAGAGCTTTCACCTGTCATTTTAGCGTTGCAACTCAACAAGTGTCAAATTCGCATGACAAATTTCACGACCCTGTCCCGTGACCAACAAAATAAGTCCTGATGTAGGTAGTAATCGGTGAGAATTTTCTTAGAGCAACCTTCATGGAAGGTACACTAGTGTTCCTCTTTCGAATGAATCAAAAATGCTCTAAGAAAATATCAATGGATTTCGAGATATTTTGGTTTAAACTTTGTTAGTCACGGAGCACGGCCGTGCATTGTTACATATGTCGCTATGTCAACGAACAGTTAGTCGCTGAACTTGTAAAGAGCACATGGAGTAAGAGATGAGTGGGCATAGCAAATTTAGATGCTCATGTCCCAGCCCTCCAGCCCATGTGCCTGGAGAATTAATTTTGCATCTGATGTTTGTATGTATGAGGAAGCTTTCATTATTCATGCAAAAATAATTCTCTCGGCATAATAATTCCCACTTATACTAAAATTGCATGCTTTCCCTCCAAGTGATGCAAACATCTGTTACATTTAGTTTGCAGTAAGTGCATTTTCGCTATACCACAAACAGTGAGTGCACTTCGTCGCAAGCTTTCTCGTACACGATATTGATTCTTTGGGCGATGCTTGTATACATACCATAGGGGTCATTCACAAATTACGCACGCCATAAATTTTCTCCATACATTCTAGCGTACGATGGGGGTTGAGAGTTCGTAATTTGTGAATGGCCCCATTTTAAGAATGTGTTTTTAGCATCATGTTTCGATTCGGTAAAATGTTTTTATTGATAAAAAAATCAAATATATCGCTGTCTTCGGACACCTAATATAACACAGAGCCGAGGAAATATGTGTGTGTAGCTGACGGCAAAGGATTTGTACGTAAATCCCTTTCCTTTCTTTAATTAATACGGATAGGAACTTTATGCTCCACGCATATATGTATCGACAGAATTTATATCATTAACCCTTTTCTTACGAAGAGACAAGAAAAAAATTCGAAAAGCAAATATCAATTTATCAAGCTTATAATGTGTTTTAATGTGATGCACGCCATAAATAATATCTGATACGGATAAAGCAATTCCGGATGATGTTGAACAACGTTTAACCTCATAACCATTTATTTAATGATCCATTAATTTAATAATTTGGAATAGTAAGCAGGCAGATATTGTAGTTAGTAAATCTTTTTTGCAGCGAAGCGTGTAGGAAGTGGAAATCTTTTTTGTATTTACTTGTACGTACAGGCTATGGACCTATTTTTCTGAAGGTAAATGTGGGATTTACTGTTTGAACTAGAAAACGATTTCACTTTGTAACATTCAACTTTAGAATTTATTAAATGTGGTACCTAAAACTACTACATTTATGTGTGCAGTTCGGCCGTATCGGAAAATATGGTATACTTTCATAGACGCTTGTCAAAAATTTTAATTTTATAGAAAGTTTTAGTTAAGAGAACAGAAGTTTTGATTTTCTTTTAATCATTCAGAACCGGCAGAAGTATCGCATTACCTGTGCCAGATCAGATCTGATACTTCGTTTGTTTAAAGATTTTATTGACCTGTGTTTCATACGAGATCTACCACTTCATTTGTTGGAACATTCAACAACATAATATAAGGAATGCTGCCTGCAGCTAATCGCTTATTTTGGTCATCGTTATCGATTACAGATGACTACCAAATTGGGACTCCCAACCCAATCAAGTCCTTCGACTGGGAGGTGTGGGAAAACAAGAAAACCTTGTTTTTCGAATAAATTTACACTTCCGATAGGTGTCTCCACGTCTCATATGGAAGATTATATGCAGAACCGTCGAAAAAATCTAATTTTTACGAAATTCAAGTTGATGCCACTGTAGCTGAGCGAGCAAAACAGACATATTTTGGTTATTTTTTGAACTTTCCCCAAGTTTGTCTCTAGAAGTTTATGCTCAACATTACTATTATTAAACGAAAGGTGTTGACGAGATCATCAAGACAATAGTAATATTTTAAAAAACATGATGAATCAGTAGCTTTATATTCAGCAGATATATCTCCAGATTAAATAACTAGTGTAAATAGTTGACAGCAAGAAATTTGTTGCAGCACCCATTGGTCTGCCCCACTCCTTTTTAGTTAAATGGACTGAATGAACCAAATCGCATGGGACCAAAAGCCATGCCCCGCTTAAATTTTATTCGTTTTGTATGTTCGGCCCAAGAAGTGCGTCACTCCTAGGTTCAGACATCTGTCGGATGTTCAAATTGATTTGAAAAACAAGGTTATATTGTTTTCCCGCACCTCCTTGGTATTCATTTTATTATTGGAAACACTCAGTTCTGACGAGCTTTTTTTTTCAATCTGCGCAAAAAATTATTTTAAGCTAAAATTCTAAGCTTTTGGCATGCCACAAGAATACATCGAATTTTTATAAGAAAATTGGCGAATCTACATTTCACACACTTATTTTATCATCGAAGCTGCATACGACACCAAACACATTTCGGACACATTTTATGAAATAATCTGTCCACTTTAGAGGTATCCTGTAGAACAATTCTTTTTGCTAAGAATATTTTCCTGCGTCGAAGTTGCAGGATTTTAATGGAATCCATTGTGATATGAGTAATCAAACCGTATCGAATACAATCAATTTTATTGAACTGCTTCTTCAACGAAACAGACGCAGTGCGAAAAATGCTACATCGAAGATTATTTGCATAATTAACTTATGACGACAATTTGCATTAATCATTGTGTACACTTAAGGTTATGACGTCGTTGCGATATACATATTTAGTCTAAAAGAGCACCATATTGATTGGCTCTACCTAATTATTATTTGTTAGCTTGAACGAATTAATATTGCAGCAAAGTCTGAACAGCATAAATTAAGCATCAGATAGCATTTGAATATTGCTAATTGCAACACAGTCAACAATATTCAACATTTAAGAAAATCCAACTCTGCAACAATAACAACAACGAGTCGGAGGGGCTGGTAGTTGGCCCATAATTTGACTGACCTAAATTGGTAATTCATGATCGAATCAATGATGTACGGTGTATGGATGTAATATGTAATAACTGTCTATTTATGATGCGAGTACCTTGTACTATGCAACGTTCTCACATAATAAGTGATGATGTACACCATGTGAAGGTGACTCGAAAATGTTGTAACCAAAGGGCAATGGGCATTGAGAAGAATATTGAAGAAGCAACCTCTTATTCCGGAAATAGAATATTTTCGTCTTCGTATGCTTTCCGACCGTTTCACTTTTTATACTAGCGCAATTTCTAGCGAATAATTTGTTTAATTTTATTTTTCAGGTTACCTGAATAATCCTAATACACTTCAGTCATTGGCGCAGTTACACGGTGAGTCTGCAATAGTAGATTACGTCTGTGCTTTCAAATTGTTGTTTTGACGAATGGGCGAGGGATGTATTCCCACTCGGCAACACAACAATTTGGAAGCACTGTGCTTAACGTGTTTCTGCTCGGTGAATACGAAAACGAAACACAAGAAATCATTCATACCGAACAGAAACACGTAAAAGTTATTGAAAAGCGTGGGTCTATAACGTCTAATTCCGTACTATAAGTTGATCCTTTATTTAGTGTCTCAAATACGAGGGGTAAACTACTCTAAAAAAACATTGCCTTTTGGGCGTCGGTTGATTTAAAATGAATTTCACTTCTTGTCGTTAGTTACATTGACCTTCATGAATTACAATGACTTTCATGACTTACCATCACTTTTTGATGACTTCTGGATGGCTTGTGACTTTCCGGAGTTCTCGTGACATTTTGGTTGGTTGAAGCCAGACTTTCCGGGGAAGTTTTCCCCTCATGACTCTAAGATGATAGGCCTAACGAAAAAGTTGTAACTACCGGAGTTCTACGCTTTGAATTGTAGGAGTTGCTAGGGTTGACAAAGTTCTAACCATCAGTAACGGATTTATATTGACTGTTTTTCATTCCACATTTAAACACATGGAACTTTTGATGGAAAATGTTTAATTTTCAGGAGCTTTAACAGTTTTTTGCGATCAGTATCTTCTGGCCAATCAATTTTCAATTCTTAAAGCTTCAAGTTTAATATTTGAAGAAACTCTCCTGACTGTAAGCTTGAGATTAAGCATAAAGTGCCATTCACAAATTACGCACGCTCGAAATTAAAAAGTTCAGACAAAAATTTATGAAGTTTACACTTTTGTCAGACCTGTAGAGCGTGTGTAATTTGTGAATGACCCCTAAAGGGCCGTTTACATATTACGTCACGCTAATTTCGACCAAATTCGACCAGATTTGTTAAGACTGTCACGTTTTACTGAAAACCCTCCCTCTCGAAGTGTGACATAATATGCGAACAGCCCCTTCTCGTTTACTGATGGTTTTCATACAAACATTTTGTTTTCCAACGTGCGATGATTCAGTTGATCCTTTACACACTCAGCAAAGCAATTTCGAATATCCATCGCTAGAAAGTGTTTTTAAGCAAAACTGTTTCCGGTAAATTAGATTGGTTGAATTTTATGAAGGCCGGAAATTTGTGTTAACTTTTTAGAGTCGACAGTACAGTAACCGGTTTGATAACAGTATGATAGAGTTGCTATACAACCTGTCACTCGTTTTAACGTTAAATGAGCATTACCAACCTATAATTTTCTATGAACAATGACACAATTCGGTTTACATTTCATTTGGTTAATTGTTTAACTCGACGTTGCATAACCATACCCGGGGTGTCTTACATTTTTATAAAATACGCCGTCATACTATTATCATTTGCTGACATTATGTCGTTTTTTTTTCAACTCAATGCAAACAGATATCAAAATTACAATTCTAAAGAGATAACACATCAGACAGGTATTCATAGTTACTAATTGTACACCAAGGCATACATATACGTACCATACACTATTTGTGTAAAGTAATTACTCGCTCATCTGACAAATTACTGAACGACAAAACAAGGTATACAATGCTAGCATTCTGTCATACACGAATAATGCATACCCGAACCCCGAGTCGCTAGACAAAATCCGTTACATAAAAATAAGGAAATTGAAATGAAAACTCAGGGCAAACAATGAGCTTGGGAAAAAAAAAGTTTTTTGTTTGAATGTTCCAGCATTATTTGGTGTTTGTTTCGTTTCTCCTTTTTTTTAAACAAACCGAAGTATCAAAGTGTTAGGCGTGTGTATATACCATCCACAAACGATGTTTTGTATATTGGCGTGTGTGGGGTCTGTCGTCGATTTTAACATGAAAACGGGTTGATTCGATAGACAGTTGTACTAATAATTTTTAAACAGAACTCTATTCGCAACCCGAACGTGAACAGAAGGGTTTGTTGGTCTTTTACCAGAGAAAGAGTTGGATGAGATTTGAAAACCCATAGTTCCTTAAACGATTGAATTCGTTTTAGTTGATAAAGGTGCGTACAATTTGGATAATGATGTTTTCTGGCGGCGGTTTGATGTTACACACTTTGTTTGAAGGGTTTTTCTCGACTATTGCGGGTCACGCGTAGTTGTCCCGTTTCTTTCACTATGCCTAGCAAAATAGACGTGAATTTTTGCGTTGCAAAACTAGAAAAGGTAACACAAAAAACACCTTTTCAATTCAAAAGCTTATCATATGAATGGGTGAAACGACGTGTGCACAATACACATACAATTTATGCATATACATCCATACGCGGCTGTACATTGTATGGATGTGTACATCTATCATGTTGATGATTTTTGAAATCTACGTACACAGACTTTTTAACATTATAATGTAAACAGTCAAAGAATATGACACGCAATGTGTGTGTGTGTGTGTTTTTATCAAGCAAATTTACATTTTACGTTCATTCAATCCGTCTTATAATTTTCCGTGACACGTGATTTACATTTAGCTGGAGTGCAGTCATGTATAGACAGGTATAGCGTTGTCTAGCTATTTTTTTACATTTTTATATAAATTTCAATCGATTGTAGAATTTACTGTATTCCGAAGAAGGTAAATTGATTCTGACATAATCGGCAGTTTAGTTTTACTGAAGGTATACTGCACGGCGATGATGCTCCAATTTAAACACTTTGGATACGTATAAGTGTTCAATTAGTTTACGATTAACCAGAACCACTCAAATACATTAGTCTTGCAATTCGAATGAAAAATTTCCCTGCATAGAAGATGGTTGGAAGCAATCCGGTGCTGTAAAACCGAATAAGGATATATACCGCATTGACCTAGAATTAGAGTAACACAAACCACATAACGGCCGTGCATAAGTGACGTCACGCCTTTTCAGTGCTATCACCGGATTAAAGTCACTGATAATTCGAAATGCACTTTCTTGAGTCAATGGAGTGTCCTACCAATTGGACCATGGTCCAGGGCGGTGGAGAAATGGGGCGCGGAGTATGCTAAATGCGGCACTGGGTGATAGGACGCACTATTGACTCAAAAAAGTGAACGCTTGTACAGTTTTTGTGATTTTAATCTGAAATGCACTGAAAAAGCATGACGTCATTCTTCTTCTCCTTCGCTTAATTTTTTCAAAAGTTTTCCTGATTTTCTAGTCATGTTGACATTCAGGGACAGCGTTTGAATATTTAATTTAATTTCAAGGCCATACTGGCGTTTCTCATTAATCGTGTTACGGGTCTCGCTTTCGGCCCAACTGTGCTTCGGTCTTCCTCTTTTACTCACTTTGGGGATGTCTATCGAAAGAACTTTTCTCATTGCTTTCATCGTGTGAGTTCAACGTAACTCGTATTTATTATCACTCTTGATGTGATCCAACGAGAACAGTATTTGAATGACAATGATTGGTAACATAGGTACCGTATAATATCAGAGATCATCAATCAGAGTCGTCACGTTTATTCAGTGTAGCCAATTCGAATTTTAAGTCATCAAATGTAGTATCTTAGATAAAATCAAATGTATGGCGAGCCTTCCATTCAGGGAGATCTTGGCACACGTTAAACTCGGAACAGGTCAGGTAAATAAACTTCAGGTCGAATTTCAGGTTGACCTGACCTGTTCCGAGTCTTAGGCACACGAACTATCGACGATTTATATCTGATGGCGACACTGAAAAAACATGAATTCATGGAGGAAATGTAAACTTTCACTACGTTTAGCTTTAGATTAGCTTCTGTTTTGAGTTTGAGAATCGAAATGCTCAGCGAAATGATAAGATTTTATTGTCGAGTATACATTTGATTACAAGTGCTGTTAACTACGACAAAATTTTGTGTAGTTCAAAAGTCGCGTTCACCACATGTAGAGTTGTGTCAGTTTTCTATGCGTGCAGTTCTTCTCAGGCAGTATATTCAAGAATAACCCCAAAAGAACCAAAAAGTCTGAGAATGTCAAAATAATTCGATCTAAAGATTTTGTAAAGTCCACTAAAGCTACATCATACAGCTCTTCTACTTCTCTCATCTGTGAATTGTTAATCATTGAATGAATTAAAGAAGGTTGATCAATACTCAACCTTTTCTGTTAAACGATAAACTGTTCATCCGATAAAAATTTAATTAATCGACAGTTATACGGAGACGAACGGGGAAAAAAAGAACGAAGAGACAAAAGTGATATAAGTGGCGATATAAATTCACAAGTGGTAACCCAAGGGGCTAGCCTATAACAGCCTCTATACAATGCAATAGTAATTCATCGGAGCAAAAGTAACGTGTAGCAAATTGGCTCAAAATTTATTGCATTAGGTTAATTAAATTACATCGATTCGATCTATATCCACATAATGTTCGCTTAGACGCCGGACTGAACAGAAGAGAACAAAAAATAAAAGAAGAAGACGAATGCGACAAGAGAATAGATAGACGATTTAATGAAATTTTTATTTTCAAGTAAAAATAGAAGTCATTTTTCCATTCTTCTTCTGCCACTGTATATGTATGTGCTTCCAATCTTGAATACAGGAAGTGTATCCGATTCAGCTTTTAAAAGTGTTTTCAATATAAATGACATAACGAGTATATCTGCACCATATAATTACAGAACACACTAAAGATATAGAACTGACGATACCGATTTATTGGTAGGAGTACGTTCTGGTCTGTCGATTTGTTTTTTTTTCTTCACTGTGACTATCGGTTTTTTTTCTCTCTGAACAACAAGCGTGGGTTGTCATTCGAAATGATAGTACTCCAATGCCGCACTTTATGTTACAGCCACAACTAACTACAGCTGTTTCTCTCAGTCTTTCTATTTATTAACCTTTGTTCAACATAGTTTGCATTGAAACGCAAAACCTTTCAACCTTAAAAACATAAATTGCTTATTTTGATCCTTACATTAAACTGTGTACAATAAACCTTCTCTTCCACACAGGTCATACATTTTTTCAAATATTTGATTAGCACTCTGGAAACTATCTCGTATTTCGAAAAGGAATCGAAAATTTTTGCAAGGTCCATATAGAACATTGCCTTGGTTATTACTTCGATTGTAAAGTTTTGTAGGAATAAGAGACCTGATTCTGATTGGCGCTAGTGAATTGTGATCCATATTGATCCAGGTTTGATTGAATTCAGCGTCCAAGAAATTAGAAGAAACCTTGACCTGCATTCTTGCAAGAAAAAATCGTGAAGTGAAGATAGGTACATCCGCATAAAGTAGCAATAGTTTGTTGTCAACTTGACACCAACGTTTCTCTTAGAGCCATGAATGAAAGTTTTTATGATAAAGTGGAAGTCTGGTGTAAAGTAAAGATGGGAAATAGTTGAATACTAACACCACTTCATTCGAATTGTCAAGTCGGATTTCTGACACCAGACTCAATCTGAATTTTTAAAAGATGAGCCTGTCGATTAGAAAATTTTCTCTTCTAATAGAAAATGTAGAAGCAAACATTTTTGTTAAGCTAAAATCATTGAACGAAAGCCAATGAAAAAGAGAATTCAAAGTGCTGACCATCAAAAAATCTTTTTCTAGAAGCTAGTATCTTCAAGCAAAGTTCAATTGCTCGCATACTTTCTAAACTATAATCTGCAGTTCAACGCATGGGAGCAAAGGCCTGATTTCCGTATAAACACTCGTATTTGGAACGTCAAAAAGCCTCCAAATTTTCATACGTGTTTGCGTGTACGTTTGCATGTGTTGTGTATTTTCACCCACACAAACTAAACACGACTCACGTCTGAACGAAAGAAATGAAAGGCCTATCATGATTGCATGAGCCTTCGAATGCTTCTTATGTTCGTGCTACGATGGAAATCATGAAAATGAAAACCGGTGCTTGTTCATAGCAATTAAAATTAAGGTAACTGATAATCGTCCCAATTTTCATTAATAAGAAATTGGTTCTCGTTCACTGATGAAAGTTTATTTAGAAATAAGATCAACTGAATTAGATGAAACGATCTCATGCTGATGTTTTTGATGAAGCTTTATTGTGGCTCCAAACTAGGGAATGCAATCTCGATATCGGTATCCAATATCGGAAAAACGCAATATCGAATATCGGTTTTGACTAAAAAATACCGGTATTAATATCGAAAATTTGAAAGCATAATTTTCAATCGAAAATGTAAGATTTGACTGGCAATATGGCTGATTGCGAGCTGATTCAAACATTTCAACTTTTGGCACAAAATGCACCAAATCGTTTCACAACACTTTCCGAGCCCGATCCTATTAATCTAAAAAAAAGTCCTTTCGAAACTATACCACTTTACTTCGAAATCCGAATGACCCCAGCTCGGACTTCACGCACACAAACAGATTTCTTAACTTAGAGGACATGCGGATTTTGCAGGGAATTCTCCATTTTTACATCGAACGTACTCGTTTTTGTAAAAGGTTGAAGGCTGAGTTCGTTCGACGCAATACGGGCATGGGCAATTGACAATGATTCGATTTTAAGTGAAAAAACTCAAAACTTAACTTCACCTTATGAGGTAAACTCATTAGAGGTAAGCGGGCCGAGGTTGTTACCGAATTCGGGTAACTCGCTCACCTCTATATTGGAATAGGCGACAGGACCAATGAACGTATATTTATCTATCTAAAATGACCGGTGTCGCCATAGAAATAGTAACGTCAATATGAAAATGTTGTTAGCTACTAGATGTTGCCCTTTACTTCGAACAAAAATTGCAGCGCCACAAGTCATTTTAGATACAAATTTCTTGCTAAGTTTTATATGGAAATTTTTCATCTGGAGAGACCCTCCAATATGCATTCACTGGACAGGACTTCCTTTCAACGTTCGGCGTGAAGTGAAAATAAATCACGTTTGTTTCACTTTCGCAATACTTACCCTTTTGTAAGGGGCCATTCATAAATTGAAGGGGAAAGGGGACACGATGAAGTTGTATAGGATAAGTGAGGGGGATGGAGGATGCAAATCTGTAAGAATTGGTGACGGCATCTATGAATGGCTTCTAACTTCGGTGCCCCAAGGGAATAGGCGAATAAAGTGAAAGTGAAATTGAATTCAATCGCGAAGCAAAGAGAGACCCCAATTTTTTCCCGTTTCGTCACCCCAGAAACTGTGCTTAAAACGTTTCAAAAGTGAAAACT
>JANTFA010009897.1:0-16315 GCA_026413405.1 Phytosciara flavipes | reverse complement strand
TTGACACTCTAGGAGCTTGTCGGTAACAATTTCATTTCTTGCAGACTGTTTCTAATATCAACACGTGCCGGTGGCTTGGGCATCAATTTGGTGGCAGCCAATCGGGTTGTCATTTTCGATGTTTCGTGGAATCCGTCCCATGACATACAGAGCATCTTTCGTGTGTACCGATTCGGTCAAGTGAAACCGTGCTACATTTACCGCTTCATCGCATTGGTAAATTTGATTTTGATTTGAGCTACGCTCCAATGATCAGCATCTAAACATTGCAATCGATATCATCCACGTAGGGTTCCATGGAGGAAAAGATCTACGAACGACAGGTTACCAAATTGGCTATCGCAAAACGTGTCATCGATGAGCATCAAATCGATCGACACTACAAGGAACACGATCTAATGGAACTGTACAAAACCGATTTGGTACCGAGCGAGCCACGGAAACAGCCGCCACTACCGAAAGATCGAATGTTTGCGTTGCAATTGCAGAAATTCGACAAACTCATCTACAAATATCATGAACACGACTCGCTGCTGGAAAACAAACACGAAGAAACGTTGAACGAAGAAGAGATGAAAGCGGCGTGGGAAGAATTCGAAGCAGAAAAATCGAGACCAGTTGTCACGTACAACTACAATCCGACACCGCGAAGTATGTTCAGTTCGTTTCGCTTCCCCATTGATTTTTCAAATAATAAAAACAAATTTTCTCAGTGTCCGGCATGGGTCCCGTCACGAGCAACACGATTTACGGCTTCCGGTCGGACATCATGCTCAATCTGCTGAGTTTGTACGCACGAAAACAACATCCTACCGCTAATGATACACAGGTCAAGCAACTGGTCCCGTTGCTACTGACCCAACTGCATGAAAAGATGAATCTGGGCGATACGAGTGTAAGTTTCAACGGACCAACCCGTTGATATCCGTACCAAATTTAAGTTTCAAATTCCAATTGTCAGATGTATGCCGATTTGGTGTTGCTGCAAAGTCAACTACAGGGTTCGACAATGGCTTTCCAAAACATGATCGGTCAAATGAATCAACAAAGAGTCGGAGTGCCGATGAGCACATACAATCCATATTCGGCGGCGGCCGTAATGAATCAACAACAGTATCTCATGATGCAAGCGCAAAATCGCTTAATGGGATTAACCACACCACAAGCACGTACAACCAATGCAACAAGTACATCATCAAATCAGATTATCGAACTCGACTGATATCATTCCTTCGTTTAATTTATAAGACACAATTTTTTTCCTCTTCATTTCATTTTTTATCCTTTTTTGACCTACGACACACAAAACCGCGGTTCGGCTCAAAAGAAAATCCATCATAATATCGAATGCTGGTTTCTCTCCTGTTTTTTTTTTTGTATTAATGGATTCAAATTGGTGAAGATACTCATAACGATTCTAAGATAGATTAGACACATGTCACCTAGAAAATCAATAAAGATGTGAAATTCTGTCATAAATAACATGTCGTCTTTTGAATAGCAGCTATGCGGAACCGTGCCTGCCACAACACATCTAGATACGGAAAACTTTCGATTCAGCCACGAAGTAAGCAGTCACTCACAACGTTTGACAGGTCACCTGGCGTGTACTTTACCCTACCTCTGTCGTTGAAAGCTCTCAAATTCAAGCCGTCAAGCGCATTGTAGTCCAAAATTACTGGTGCCGAAATTCAATTAAGAGAAATCTTTCCCGTGCCAAAGAGATGGACATTTTCATTCCTGCGAGTTGAGCGTCCATGAACATGAAAGAGCAAAATTATGTTCCACCAAGTTGTGGTTCATTTTGTTAAATAGTCAGTACACTTTCAAAACGACATTGATGTGAAGCAGGGCAGTTAGTATGTACAAAAACATCTTTACAGGCGGAACGTGACCTTTAAACACATATGTTTTGCAGCACTGAAGCTCATTCAATTTGTACTGCGTACAAATACCGTAGACTTCTTTACGTCGTTGACATGGTTGTGGAACGACATTTCTTCGTTGATCATTTTACCAAGATATTTGTATTGTCTATTGATATACTCTCATCGTCAAGGATGATGCTCATGTCATAAAAGTTCGAATGTATTTCGATTTGGAAACATTAGGCATCGAAATGTTGCGGTTCAACCAACCTACTTTCCATGGTTCGAAATGCACTGATTGTGTCCTCAATTTCCATACATTCTGTGCGAAAAACGTGTCAGGGAAAAACAAAAAAGGAATTGGTGTCAGGGCTATACAATAAGGAGGTCTTGCCAAACAGGTAATCGGCTGCCACACCACTTTCATTCGAAAATTTCACCTCGTCATACAAACTCATCTGAGGTGAGTTCTTTTGTATGCGAGAGGTGTGACATCATTTGCCAGAAAAAATGGCGGATGGCAAAACCTCCTTAGTTTATAGCCTTGATTGGTATCACATGATTTTGGGCATGGAATTTTAACCAGTTTGTAAAAAGTTTTTTTTTTCTAGCTTTTCAAATTTTTGAAAATGATCTCTAGACCCTGACGAAGTACGAGGGTCTTATGCTGTCACTCTTACGTTTCCGAATCACTGCATTAAGGGTAACCTTTTGTGGCAAAAAAAAAAAGTTTGTCAAAATGGGATCATGGGCTCGAAAGTCAGTGTCCATAGAGCGAGCCTAAGTCAAGCTGCTCGGCCGAACAGTGAAAGTTGAGTTTTCGTCGACTACCGTCAAGTGGTAGAACTGTTTTCGGTGACACAAGAAAATGGCCACCAGCCGCCATTTTTGTTTTTAGTGTTCTTTGCTTTTATGTTAAATTTCATCCGATTTCCATAATCTTTTTTGTTTAAAAGGTAATGAAAACCGCGAAGCGATAAAATTGATTGACGACCAAGGAAGACTATCTTGGATGTTAGAGTTTTTATGAGCATATTGGCGTACATGTAAATTCCACTTGGTTTTGATAAATTTTTTTCGGAGTTTATTTCTTCTCTGTAAGCAATTTCAACTAGGAATTAGTTTGGATCAAAAGAGCTAAAGATTCAGAGTTTCAAGATACTTTTATAGGTCTTTTATGGACAACTAGGGCGTACACTACTCACACGGGCCCTCCATAATGCTTTATGTTTTGTATTAACGAAGGATAGTCTTCGGCCCGCCGCTAATACAAAATGATTAAAATTTAATTGTAAAGTACATTTATTTATAAATATTTTCCACATCATTTTTGACATTAGATTTGTAAAGTAGGTTTACATTTTGTGTTTTTTTTGTCTTTTCTTTTTTTATTAAGTTATATAATTAAAATAAAAAATATTTTATGCTACGACTAAGAAAATTATCTTTGGTATATTGACCCTCGAACGATCATAATCAAAATATGAATTACACTTTAATTTAAGTTAGTATTTGAAACATGATGATTATTTTCCCAATTTTTTAATTCTTTTTGCACACATATATAAGTTTCGCGGTTGTTGTTGTTGGTTGAAATTTAATTTTTTTTTCCAAATTTATTTTATTGGTTCACGTAGCTTCTACAATCATAAAATCATTTGCTTTTTGTTAATTGTTCACTTTAAAATTTATGTTTTCTTTTAAATGGAGTATTTTTTACACTTAGTTGGGTTGTTTCATTTACGAAAATTTCTAAATTTTAATTTACAATTACAAATTTATTTATAATTTTCATTTAATTTAACTTTATGTTTTGTCATGTTTTTAATTTAATTAATTTTCTTCCATTTTGGTTTTCATTTAACATTTTGACTACACTTTTTCATTAAATTTTTAATTGTATTTTATGCTTTTGTTTCATTAGATTATGTGTTTCAGTTCAATGTTGAGATGTTGTATTCTCAACCGTTCTTAAAAGTCTCGCCAACAAACCGTTCAAATGCATCATCATTTGCTTTTATAATTCAAAATACCAAACATTTACAGTTCTCTGCTTACAGAATAAAATCTACTTTGAGTTTCGGGAATGTTAACTTATAAATATGCAAAATGAAAAACAAATTTTTTCTTCTTTATTTTCCAAAATTGCGACGATTGCTAAAAGTTAGGCAAACGAATTCTTTTTTTCTTGTGACCGTAATTTTTTCCAAACACGGTCTCAAATAATATATGCCTCAAAAGCATACCGTTTCGTATTTACAAAATTAATCTATTTAAATTGCACTAAAACTAGACCCAAATAAAAATCAAATACCAAAAAAAAACTTTCGGCTAAATTTTTTCTTTGTTAAATAAATAAAATTCTTTTAACGAAATGATAAATTCAATAAATTAAGGAAACGAATAAATTACGAGAAAAATAAAACTTTTAAAAATAAATTAACAAATGAAGGAAAATGGTCACTTGGTTGTACGATCTTTCTATACTATGAGCATCCTAACGATCCTTCGTCAAAGGGTATTCTGACGGTTAGATTTGAAAGCTTTGGGTTAACAGATCTAGGAAATCTGCAGTCGCAATCCTTTCTTTTGTCTCGCTGTTTCGAAAATGAGCATTCGCTACATGAAAACGAAGATTTAAACGGAGTGATTGCTATAGGTTTCTTCGTAATAACTGTAAACCCGAACTTGGACAACACGGATGACATCAAATGTCATACATAGAAAACATAAACTAGTAGCTTAAAACTACTCGCTTCGTATCTACAGTTGTTCCACAGTCCTCTGTACCAATATTATGTCTGGCACATACAGTGAATTCTCCGAGCATGGGTATTATTTCCGGAGATCTGCTTACGGTGAACTGCAAATTCAGCATTAGGATGTAGAGACGCATTGTTGGAAAGCCTGAATTCGGGCGCTTATCAAGTACTGTCAGAAGTTTATGCAAATTGATGATGCATTGCTGATGAGCTATGGTGGGCCTTATCGTCATGTATTTTTCAGAAAGAAATAATGTAAAAAGACTTCAGAAAAAGATTTCAGTACAAAAATTGAAGGAGAATACGAAGAAGATGTTGAATGCTGGACCCCAAATATCGCTTTCAGTAAACACTCCACTGTTCTTCTCTTAACTTTTTGTTTGGCAAATTGGAAATCTAAACATGACTAGAGTCTACACAGTGATTAGATTTGTTGATTACCGTTTAAAATCAAATTGTTTGAGTATTTTTTTAATATCACAAAAACTGACCATGAAAATAAATTAGGGAAAATTCTAAAAAATTAACTTAAAAAACTCTCCTTTCAGGTACATAAATAAAAAGTAATATCAAAAGAAATAAATAAATAAAATTGAACTGCAGTACGGTTGACTGCAAAACCCAATCATTTTATGCAAAAGCTCACTCACCAAACGATTCTATAATTCTAATTGTTCAATATGGTAGTACCGTCTTCAGTTTTAATATCTTGCATTGCGGCCATAGCTTTCGTTAGTACGGTTGCATCTTTTAGACTAAGTACCTGCAGAACTTGCGGCTCTGTTCCCGGTGGTCCTTGGATCATCATTTGATGCATGCCTGGCGAAACGGTTATCGTTTCCAGTCCGTCCCCATTTTCAACCTAAACGAGAATTGGTTTTGGTGAAAAGTTTCAATTGAATTTTGCTATTTCAAAACGTGTTCAAAACGAAATGAAAGCCACTACAGAAAATCACAAATTTGAAATAAAATGAAAAAAAAACAATACTTGCGAATAATAAACTGAAATAGAAAAATTCTGAAAAGAAAAGCTAATTTTGTTTATTAAAAATCGTTGATATTTTATCCAACCAATGGAACAATTTGGAGGTATGTATCACACATCTGTTTGTTTTTCCAAAGATTTTCTACCATTCTAACAATTTTTACGTCTTTTTCTTAAATTAGAATCATTCTCTTGCTCATTCCTGAATGCTCTTGAATTAAATATCGTAAATACGAACTTTGTCCGAACCAAATTTTGAACCCCCAAAACCCCAAAACCTAATGTTCATCGAGCAACACCTCTATCCATTTGGCTATTGATACATTTTAATCGCAGACAGGTAACAAAGAATATTAGGGCTTAGTGACATTTTTCGAAGTTTTCTCACCACTTTTTTAACCAACATCAGATTCCTCAGACCACCCTGTACTTCCTGAAAACACTTGCTTCCTTCATTTTTGCTTAGGGTTTAAGTATTTAAAGGCTCAAAGTTGAGTATTTTCTTCAGAAACTGAAAAATTTTGACTTTGATGATTTTTCTCGGCCACCCTGTAATTTCCACAAACTTCTTATGTTCGACAATCATGTTCATAATTGAAAACTCTAAACTTTTCCCCAAGAAACAAATTTTTTATCTTTTCTCCTTCTCTTGATATTCAACGAAAACTGTAAAAAAACATGGTTTTTTGGCTTGGAGCCAGAAGTAATGTTTCTTCATCAAAGTGCCAAAAAGAGCGAAAAAGCTGGCGCCTGGACCTGGACTAATTGTTCGAAGCTTTTTCGAGTAAACGCTTGAGAGTTTTTATGTTTATAGGTTTTCGATGAACGAACTTCTAGGGACTTAAAAAAAAGTCTTCTTGCACCATGGGCCGACATTGCATGGCTAAAAAATATAATTGTTGATTTGATTTGATTTTCGAGCCCTGACACACATCGACACAAATTAAGATGGCGTAAACTGTAATGGAAGCAAAATTAAAATGTAAAAATAAATTTAAAAAACGAAGGCAAACAAAAAACCATGCCGGAGGAAGGGGGTTCGAAATAAAAAGGGGGCAAAAAAAATCATAAATTCAAATCGGTACATTTATTTAAAAACTAAAAATAACATCGAATAATAATGTAGATAAAATTCATATAATAGGAAATTGTTTGCTTTTCTTTACTTAAAAAAACACTTTTCTTAAATCATACAAAATCAATTCAAAAAAAATTTATTTTCTTTCATTAAAAACTAAAATGATTACAACTAATGTGACTGGTACGTGTTTCAAAATCATAAAATTTCAAAAAAAAATTTCTTTTGTTTCTACAATATTTTCTACACTTTTAAAATGGCAAATTCAGGTTGATGATGATTTTTGTTGTATGTGTGTGAGTCTGTGTGTATGAGTACGAATTTACAGTTTGTGATTTTTTCTTCCGTTTAAAAACGTAAAAACTACAACTAAAAACAAAAATAAATACAAACGAAAAATAAAGCTTCCCACAATTCTCGGATCTGGATAAAATGTTGGTATTATGTTCGGTCGAAATAATTAAACATTTAGAATACAAGAATTTTATCTTAAAGAAAAACCAAAACGAGCTGAACCCCATTTACACAATAAACCTAATTTCCAAAGATTTTCCATTTAATTCTAGTGTTAGCATTAATCATAAATAAAATTTTTAAATTTAAATTTAGTTACTTAGGAGGCTAACATCTAACTAGATAGTTTCGATCTGGTAATTGCTGGATCAGTTATTCTTTTATGTGTTTACGAAGTGAGAATCGAACAGCCACAGACCGAGAGCACACATATCTATCAGTCGTTCATAAGGCAATAGTTTGAAACATATTGAGAAAGTTGGAATTAAAGAGTAAACGAAAGTATTTTTTTAATTGATTATTGTCCAAACTATAGCCAGTTACGGAATAGTGGAAAATTTATGAAGGTCTGACAAATTTGCCGTCACTCGTCGTAGAAAATCCAAATTGATGTTAAAGTGAAGACACTAGATCATGAAGAACGAAATTGAAAAATAAAATTCTCATTGGCAGCCTGACGTGTCTTTATAGAAAATTTTTTTACTATGAACGACGGCGAGCATCCTCGATTCATACGGATAAGACGATCAGTTCAGTGATCATGTTGATGTCTGCAACTTTTCCACCAGTAACCTGTTTCCAAACGCCAAAAAAATGTCCCATCTCCATGAGGTCTAGTATTTTGACTGTAACTTTCTTTCTAATGGACGAAATTCAACAGAAGCTTGTTGATGAAAGACCAATCTCAATTCAAACGAAACTTGGAGTAAAATTACAGACAGACAAAGTTTTAAATTTATGAGATGCGTCACTCTGTCACGACATATGTTTCAAACTGTGACCTTGTAAGGGACTGATTTGCGTGTCAGCTGTCGGCCCATCAAAACTTTAAAAGAAAGGTAACGGAAACCTATGCATACACACATATACGTCAACGTTACTCCTCTTACAAATGAGCCGATGTCTACTTCGATTTAAATTGTGAGTCTATTTTACTGAATAGACTCCAAGACACATCCAAGTGACGACAACTAACTGATCTCTATTACAATCGCCCCTTCCTCTGACTAAATTTTAATCTGTGTAAGTCGACTTAAAACTACAAAATTATTTCAAAAACTTCACCGAAATTTGCTGACTCTTCAATTTCAAATTACTATAAAGTTTACGGTTAATTCATAAATTATCACAAAACTTTGGGCTAAACATTGGTTGTACTAATTCTATATAGAACTTAAACGGTTCCTTGCGTCAAAAGGGTTAACGATATTTTCTAATAATTGCACTTTTTCTTCGTTTTTGTCTGGGTCAGGGTATTACGCAAAAGACTGGGTCTGGGTCTCCGTACATTCCTAGTCATAGATTTTGTGTAATTTAATTTTTAAACAACTGGTTGACATACGATGCTATATTCGATGTCTGAACAGATTTCTATTTCGATTGGCCATTAATACATAAAATACAGTGGCTAACACTTCAAAAATACCCTTTATAACTTAGATGTGCACATCGTGGTGTGGTAACATAAAGCCTTCTAATTACTCGCAAGAACTTCTTCCTACAGACAAGACAGTGTAGATGCTACTTCTGAATTGGCTTTAGCAGATAACTTCGATTTTCGTTGGATAAATTAAGATCAAATTCACGAATACTGTTTATGGTCAACTTAAATTTTCTAGAAGTTTTGGCACTGCTACTCATCTATGTAGGGATAGATAGTTTGTGCGAATTTTGTTGGTCCGAATCGAGGCCGAGGTCATGAAACATGAAAAGTACGAATTTCGATACAGTTTACCTCCATCACAAGCTTTTAATATTGTGTGGAATCAAATTGGTTACGTGTACCTGTCATCGGGTCTATTACTTCAAATGATCATAGCATTTCTACAATATTGATTTCAAATCTTTTACTTCAATTCTTTGAGCATACACTTTGCTATATAAGACCGAATTAGTTTGTGGTGAGGTAAGGAAAAGAACAGTGGAAAAGTAAACTTTGGCTCGAATTTTTCCTTTGGCAAATGCGAAGAGCTTGTTGAATTTATATACCAGAGCTAGTTGAAAAGTTTCTTGTTTACGTCAACCTCAACTGTCAATTTTGGTTGTCGTGAAAGCTTTCAATCAATGCTATCCAGGCAAAAGTGTGATCAAAGTCAGCTGCCAAATAGAGTACCCATTTGTATGAAATTGTATCCCCCACTTTTTACAGTGCAAAATATTTGTATGGTACACTGTCCAGTTTCAGTACTCTATTAAGAGTACCTGTAGAGCATTGATTCAATAGGTAATGTGTGAATTGAGCGATAGAACTCTCTCGTTGCAAGTCAAAGGATGTTACATGTGTGCGTCGGTTCGACTGAAAGCCATTGAGTTCGAAGTGCGGGAATGACAACGAAAATTTGTTGTATGTTTCAGTAATGAGAACGTCGCGTGTATAATGGTCTATTTAGAGACATTATTTTACTGGCGAGAATGTGTTGATGCAAATACGACGGAAGCCACTACTGTCCCTTTATCGCCTTTCTTCAATTTCTAATTTATTGCTTACAACAAATAGAAATACACTGAAGACGGCTCTCTGTCCACCAGACAGGCCATGGAATTCTCCATTATGCGCAAATCAGTTTTCGTCGTCTGTGATTGTTTTCCACACGCGACATATTACCCAATAGACAAACAACAAATAATACGATTTCGTTTGTGGTGTAAGCATATTAGGGAAAACGTCATTTTCGCTCCTTGTGCTGTTTGCAAGTTCTTTTGTACGTAAGATAGAACTAAAAATAGTTTGAATGCTGCGGAAGTAATTTGCTACATGAGGGATCAAGTTTGTGATACAGGCTTTGCAAAATGTTATTTTGACAAGGGCAGAAATGCACATCCGAGTCGAAGACGATTCGCATAACATTCGTCGCTTGATATTCAGTGTATTCGTGACATGGTGCATCTAATTTCCGAGTAGTGGGCACTCTTAGGCCCCCTTTCAATTCAGCTGTTGTCAGAGATGAGTTAATAAATCAACATTGTACTGATCAGTGACTGGTGTCCGGTTTTTTATCTTCTTTTTCTATCTTTCCTGTCCACTCTCAATCGACTACACAGCGTAATGTAATTTTAACATTTAAGAAAAGGTAATTGAAGTAAATAAATTAAATTTGGCATTTTCTTTCACTAAAAAAAAACTGAAATAAAAACTCAAAAATTAAAACAACTAAAATCTTAGAGACTAGAAACAACAATAAATTACACGATAATATTGATACAGACGAATAAGTAATTGTAAGTTCTCCGCTGGCAAACAACAACCACAACAACAACGACAATGTTGTCATCTCTCTGCTAAAATATGAAAAATTTTATTCTTCTTCTACTTACGAGAAAAGTAAAACTTTCTTACGCTTAGCTATAAAATCTAGAAATAGAAAAAATTTTTCTTTCTCATTTTGATCCATCGACCAGGTCCATATTTTTCTTCTATTTGGCATTTTCTCTTTTTCTAGTAAATAATTTTCCCTTGCTAATTTTACTTCCTTTGCTTTTTATTTTAACTTTTAATTGTCCTCACGAATTCGTCGATTCACTATCACATTCGATCTTAATCGGATCGTTGTCACCCAGCCGAATGATAATATTACCATCCGAATCGACAATGGCTTGGGTGTGATCCGCGTCAGCGTGCTCGACTTTCGGTATCAGACATGCCATCGTATTGTTGTTGCGATTGTTTTTGTCCGACGATGTTCGTATTATTGTATCAGTATTATGTGTGCTCATTATTGTTCGTGCTACTTTTACTGATGCGGTACTATTGAAATTGTTGTTGTGTATTTGGGATTTGTTTTGTACCTGCATGGGTGTGATGCATAGTGTTCCGTCGCTGTTTGTATGCAAATGTTGTATGTTTGCTACCATTGTTTGATACACGGATGACGATACTGGTAATGTGATCATGCCGCTGACTGAAACTGGATAGCCTGCAGGCGCCGTAAATGAAAAAGGGGGTGGTCAATACAAAACCAATTTTCTCGCCTTTCTTCAGGTACTCTACGAAAAAATATCTTACCGTGACCATCTTCACCAGTTATTATCAGTTGTCCGTCTTGAGCTAAGGTTGCTTCAGTTAAATCGACCGTCATGTTCTCATGACCATTTTCGAGCCCTTGAATTGTTTGCACTGTATTCCCTTGTTCATTTTGTGTTGTGTGTAGCTGTTGAACACAAAGCAAAATGTGAGTTTATATACTATGGAGAAGGGTAATGCAGCAAATCCAGTTACCGTTGCTACTCCTTGTACTTGTGCGGTAGTGCCATCGGGAAGTGTAATAATTTGATTATTCGGATCAACTTGAATAATTGATACAGTTCCATCAGCATTTTGAATGGAGTGGATCATGGCTTGTGTATACTGAAAATCGTAATTCTTTTTTAAAACATTGTGGAATGTGCTCGTTCCGATAAATTGAAAATGAAATCATAAACACAAAGTCTTTATGACGTTGTTCGATCGAAATGAGGACACGTATATTTGAAGTCCCCACTTTTGAGATTGATAATTTCGATGAAACAGTCGCCATTCGGATCGAAAATAAATTTAAAAAATTAGCAAAAATACAACCAAAGATCACAGAAATAATAAATTGGATGCTGTGCCAAATGTAAACGGAAAGACTAACTGAAGAAAACGTTGAGGCTAGATCATTATTTACTAGTTTCGCTAATTGTGGTTCTCCGTTTTGAGATCCTTGCAATACCGAAAGTTTTCACTGTGCAAGTATGGTAAGAGTAGGATGGCAGCGTCACCCAATAATATCTTTTGCCGGCAAGCCGTGAGCAAGCTTTTTCTACCAACTACCACAGACTCAAATGAATTCAATCAGCTGTGTTTTGTATACACGCATGACAATCGGTTTTTTTCTGCCACAGTTGGGAATCGAACTCTCAGCACTGGCAACTTCAATCGTTTTGTGGAAAGTAGACGAGTTAACGCTATTGAGTCGCTCAAAATCATTGCTTTGCTCCAAATAATGAGCTAATCTCAAGCGTACAAGATTTTTGACTGGTTTAGAGTATGTTGAAAGTAGGTAATGCTTCAGAATGAAAACCAGAGGTCTACTTGGTAAAAAGCTTCACTACGCTTTATCCTAGTACTTTGTGGGACGAACTGATTTATAGTTCAGTGCACTTCTACAACATGGCAAACAAAGGATCACTAAACTGATCCTGATCCTCTCGTTACAAAAGAACACGGTTAAGATAAGATATAACGGGCTGCTCTAATTCACACCTTAATCTGATAGAAGTAAGTCTGAAGCTGAATCTCAATTTATAAAAGCACAAAACGCTTAAGTAGAAGATTGCGATTGAACGGAAACTGGTAAGGACATGACCACTAAATTGAAGTTTCGGTGTGTGAAAACCAAACAAAACCTCTGCGCCACAGGCAATATTTCCGTGAGACATCTGGTCTGCTCAAATATCAACTATTTTTAAAGTCAGTGAGTTCCGTTTTATGAGGTTCGGGAGGTTTTAGAATTTTAAGAAGTTCTAGAATCAGGTTGGTGTGCATTTCTTGAACATTCTAAGCATTCTAAGACTTACAGGTCTCACATCAATTTTTTGATCGAATAAATGTGATTTTACAATGTTTAGACAATCTAATTGAAAAATTCAGTGATTGTAAGATCGATAGATGACGTCGAATCAGATCTTCGGACGCTGGGAATAAGGAGTCGACAAAGTGTAGCGAGGGACAGTCTACGTTGGAGCGGGATTCTCGATTGTCGGCCCAGGGCCCATAAGTGCGCCGATAAAGTAAAGTAAGTAAGATTATCATAACCAAAATCTGCAAATTATTGTGCTGTATTAATACAAAGCATAAAGACAACAACCACAACAATCAAACAAAAAAATAATTCGAAAAATGTTCAATAACTTAAAATGATCACACAAAACACACACTCAAAAACGAAAGAGACATTAATGGGGGTGGGGTGTGCAATTAAAAAAACCAAAAGAAAAAAAATTTGGTATAAACATAGTGAAATAGAGTTAGTACGAACATCCACATCGCTTAGTTGCATCGTGTCAAGGCAAACCTGTGCGTTTGCAATAGTCTGTGTATTTGGCGATTGAATTTCGATTTTGGAGCTGGCATATTTGGACGCTGAAGTTGATGTTACAACTCCTGAATTGTGAAGTTTTAGTACTCCCACCTACACGATAACACGAACACGAAATTTTATTGTTGGAAGAAAGTTTTTAAAATTTAATTTCTTAGTCTGTGCGGACAATATATCGCTAAATAAATGCATTTTAGTTTCGATGATCCGATGGCAAATGATTGGGTTAATTTGTTGTGCTAAAGATGGACTCAAGGAGAAGAAAAACAAAATTTTGAAAACTCACATTCTGACATGTTACTGATGAATTCGATGTCGCTAATTGGTTAGCCTTTTCATCTTCTTCTGAGAACGCCGGCAACAGGTCCTCTCGTCCGTGATATTTGTAGCAGTTTATGACAATTTTCCGCAGTGCATGCGTCCAACTTATCTGAATGGATTACCGGAAAAATTGAAATTTTCTTTCTTCTCTCGTCATCCAGTCAACTTACCTTCTGTTTATCATCTTCAGTACGTGCGTCCATTCGAACATTAGCCCATGGCAATTCAGTTGGCCACCAGGCCGGCCGGGTGGATTCTCTGCCCCAACCAGGTTTTCCACGGCCAGTGGAATACTTTAGCATGAGCGGTATGAAAGCGCGGAGTTGAGCTTGTGTCATCTTTTCCACAGGCGTCGGTATACCGTCAATAATCAATGGCGGTAATTCGAACAGCGATGGATCTTCTTGTATGGGAGGCGGTGCTTGTAGAGCCAGTGCCGATTCCAGTTCCTCCATAACGATGCTCTTCAAATTTTTGACAACATCTTCAAGTGGTTTGGCACCGAATACTTTGTAGCTTGTGTTTGGTTTGCCGGGCGTTGCGACCAGGACGACCGCTTGTTGACCGACACGCGTTGCAAACTCGAAGATAGTTTGCTGTAGATGAGAATTTTGGTTGTTGTTGAAAAACTCACTGTGACACAACCTTTGACGAACAATGTTAAGTGAACACAAACCCTTAATTTTCTCAGCAGCCGGTTCTGTTGTCGTTTCCGTATTGATGGATTCGTTTCAAAAGAATGCGGTCGCTTTCGTTTCTTTGCTGATGATATGGCTGCTGCTGCAGCAACGCCTACAACACCTGCAGCAGCTAATTGAGCGGTAACGTCGTCGTCCCTGCCATCGTCGTCTTTCATGTCATCGTCGTTGTAAGTACTTTCTGGACTAGTGGCACCGTCGTCATCGTCATCCTCATACATGCCAGTCATCACGCCATCGTCCATCATTTCTATTGTTTCCGTTTCCGTTGACTGATTCATGGTCTGATTGTTGTCAACTAATTGAATTTCAGTTATCTGAAATGCAAGGTATAAAACAGGGTTAGTGTATACGGTAGGTGTCACCAACATTTAACAGTGATTACGGACATAAAAACACACTAAGAAACATAAAGAATAATTGAACGGAATTTTGTGGTTGGCATATCACTTTAGCTAACAAATCACCCAAATCATCAAGAAATAAAAATTACTGCAACAGAGACGAGCTGGGTCAGTGGGACACTCATCAAAGATTTCATTTTTCATATTATTTCTATTGATGACAAACATAGTCCATGTTTGATACAAAGTCCATCACTTCATTTGTCAAATTACAGATTTTGTTGTTTAAAAGAACCCTCCACTTGGAGCTTTGTATATTTTTCGTCATTGCTCTCGATAACACTGCTACGAATGACTAGCCTGAAAGGTTTAGTGAGTTCAACATATTTGAACATAGTGTTCCTAGAACTCTGGTTGCACAGGTAATCCGGCTAGGCACAGGCTAGTTGGATGGATAAGAGGATTCTGAACTGAATAACTCTTCAAGAAATCAATCTTTTAAACCATACGATCAATAATGATCGCTTGATCCCGACTATTGATGAAGCTATTCGACGGTATCATACAAAAAGTCAAGGAACACTCATTAGAACATTTTTTCCCCGCTAGAGATGGAGAAATGACCTTTTGAAAAGCTTTCGATCCAACAGCGGTAGGTCCTCATCTCGGTCCAAGATTGTTGGACTTCGTGGTGGATGAAAATTTAAAGCCTAAGTCTGGCCGTAAATCCCCCTCTAGGCGTGACGTCATTGGAATATGGCTCCTCTTCTAAGGAAAATGAAAATCAATAGAAATTCGTTTACGTTGCGGTTATGTTTGCTTCTGACGATGACATCGTCTCTTCTCGGCTAGTTGAACAAATTTTTCTCTGTACGATCGAACAGACTAATGCTCTGTAGCACTGAAGCTAAGCGTCAAATGCAGACATTAATCAAAATTAGCTTTTACATACTACCCGAAAAAGGGTGACTTATCAGGTGCTTCGGTGCTAAAACAGAGCATTGGACAGAGATATTCAAATGGATTTGACGTAAATTTAGATTTACGTTCATTCAACGCAATGCTAAAAGCAAATCTGGGGTGACTGGAGTTCCTCATCGTCGTTCAAAATGGCATTTCTGGTTTATTTTCGTACTAAAAATCATTTGTTTCTACAATTTTAAAGAATTGTTGTTGGCTTGGAGAAGAGACGTTAGTCGTTTTAACAGCCGTGGGGACGGTCATTAGAATTTAAAAATTGAAAAAATTCAAAACAATTGAGTATAGTCTCATTTGAAAGTAGTTTCTGATAGTAACTGGGTTTTGCATCTTCTTATAAGAACATTTTCCAATCTATGCTAACCTATCAGATTTACACTCTGACACTAAAGATGGGTTAGTAGGTCGAGTCTTCTGCTTAGATACTGTTTCGGTTTGTCGGCTTGTTTTGAACGAAAAAAAGTGTGTAGCGCTAGAACATTCAAACGTAAAAACAATTCATATCAAATACTACTAAACTACTACAAACACATATTTATCACGTATATAAACCGAGATATATGAAAAGTGCATTCAATAACTCGTGTATTCCAAAAACATCGACAAACACCAAACACAAAATATCTCTGGTGAACTCATTCACACACAGAGTGCATTGGCGTCGGTGTTTATTTATATGCATAATATCGAAATCAATATGACGGGGAAA
>JANTFA010009786.1:0-16318 GCA_026413405.1 Phytosciara flavipes | reverse complement strand
TTACAAAACAACACCATATACTAAATGATATTCCAAAAAAAAAAACGAGTTAAATGTGCAAAAAAGCTTAAAAATATTATTATGAAAACGATAAGAGGAAAAGAAGAAGAAAAACATTTTGAAATGATGTGAAAGCAAGGAGAAAATCGATTTTATATTATAGGACAAAGAAAAAGGATCAAATTCTGTCTAATGTAAAACAAAAAATCCGAAGAAAAAAAAGAGAGTAGAAAAACCAAACATAAAACAAGAAAGAAAATATTTTTAATATCTCTTTGACATTAAGTAGATAGTAAACTATATGTAGAATAAATAACAGTTTTCCAATAGATTTATTGAAAATACAATGCAGGACAAAGAAAACAGACAGAGAGGAAAAATAAATACATTCTAAGAAGAAACATGAAAAAACGAATCCACCTTGTAACATTATTGTTGACTGAAATACACAACAAAACATTTGATGAAAGCAAAAAAATCATTTGGAAATTTTTCATTTTCTAACCCCCAACTCCGGTTTCGAACTACAGATCCTTGTCTCCCTCACAATGAGATGTACAAGGCACGACTATCGAATTTGTAACACATCTCATTTAAATTCCAGAGTAAGAGGAAACCTTTTGTGGCTACACAGAGATTCCAAATCAGCAATGAAAAATTTCTGCATCTCTGCGAATAGGAAAGCGTGGGTAAAATTTGCTAGTTTGAGTTCGGAGATAAGCAAAATCGGTCAAGCCGAACCTGAGATATGATCAAACTAGTGCTATTCCCGACGTCTGCTTGAAGTTTTTCCCACAATGTCTTTTATCAAAACGAGCTAAGTACATCATTCTCTTCACTCATCTAACGTTGACAGTGCAAATATAGTTGCCTCTTTCTTTCCCACGTTATTTGTGATATGTGGACTCGGCTCGTTTTGATAAAACACTCTTCCGGTGGTATTGCTCGTACAAAGATGATAGATGGTGTAAATGAAAGCTATCGACTACACTAATCGATGACGAAATCAGATCACGGATACGGAAGTTAAAGCCAATAAAGTGAGCTTAAGTCGAGCTACTAGACCGTACAGTTGCTTCATGGGGTAAAGTTTTTTGTTGTTCAAATATAGGCTCGGAATCGGTCGATCGATCGTGGTCAAAAAATGAATTCACCTGAAAATTCAGGTCAGGTCAAACCTGACACAGACTTGAATTTTTGAAAAATGTCAGGTCAGGTCTCACGTACACCTGAAATTTTTATTCAGGTATACCTGACAGGTTTCAGGTCAGGTTTGATCTGATGCGTGTATTCAGGTTTCAATTAAATTGAGGTCAGTTCAAAATTAATTAGATCTCAGGTAATTCAGGTCAGGTTCAGGTAAAACCTGACCTGTTCAATTATATTTCGTTCGATTTTCTAATGGGACGTAATTGAGAGATGTATTTAAATGGGAAGATTCGAAAATGCAGTGTCGTCGTTTCACGTTTGAAGTTTTTTCTTGACGAAGCTTTAGAATACAACACTACTCGTCACCTTTTATGTTTTTAAAATGTAAGTGTAAATGACACTATTGGACGACGAATGACGGAAGTACTCAGCGTTGTATCCATTTAATCTTTATCGCTATCCATCCAAATTCAAACTTCTCAGCACATCACTTACAGTGGGATTCAACATTATGTTTTCGTTACACTTTTTCGTTTCGGTTTCAGCTGGTCGTTTACTATATTTTCATTCGTCAAAAAGAGCGAAATAACTTAAATGTTGTATATCTACTCAAGAGTGAATTCGCATAAACTTTGAATAGTAGGTATTCCAGCAATCTCCGACTCTAATGAGTTTCGTTTAAATGAAGAGCCGTTCTATGCCGTAAAATTTGTGGAATAACTTTTTTTTGGAACATCCTTTTTGAACTGCAATGACTCGGAGACACTGCAATGACACCGCACGACCATGACCGCTGTTTTTGAGCAACTCCGATTACATTGAAATTTAATTCTTCTCTATTGGACACTATCTAGCTAAAGCGATACATCAAGAAATTTTTTTACAGAACTATTGTAGACGACTGTGGCTCATGACGTAGCCCAAAACGAACAAATTCTACTACGGGGTTGTTCATAAATTACATAGCGCTAAAATCTTCGTTTTTATGAGCCCGCCTCCCCTCTTGCTGATGAGGAAGCTTTTTCTATCGATTCCGTTTGACCGAGTCACATAAATTGTATAAAAAATTAAATTTCCGGTTCAACCTGGATGCAATATAACCAGAACTTATATGTTAGACCCTTACGAAGCAGAAAGGGCTATTAGGTTTGATATGTCGTTTGTAACAATCGCAGTTCGAGTCAGAAGGTAAGGCCATAGCATTTGGGATGCATATAGATGCCGATTTCAATCATTTTTCCCTTAAAAGTATCCGAAATGGTGAGATCAAACTCGAAGGTGCGCAGTTTCGGGCGGCCTATGCCTTAGCTAGGTCCCTTTAAGTTCTTAAGCGCTTTTTGAAGAAATCTACTGAAAATTATACGTTGGAGGTGTGAATGGCAGCAAATCATAGATACTCACAGAAGCAATACAGGAAAAATGCATTGAATTCTAGTCGTAAACTCGTGGATCGTGAGCTAGAGGCTTCAGAGTTTGACGTTAAGTAGGGTCATAAGTGTTTTTTGCATATAAATCAAGTAAATTCTATCCGGTTTCATCAATATCGGTTTCATTTGAAAGGACCAGACTAAGGCACAATACTTTACGGCCATATGAGCGTTTTGAGGCTGTACTTCGTGAAGACTATTGAGAAGCACGCTATGCGCCATTTATACAACGCGTATGTTTCATTCAACTTTGACTATGACTTATATGACTTGTTCCAACGAAATGGATATGATCACCTAGATCCCAAAAATTATCATTCCTACTAGTCAAAATAATCATCATGACAGTGATGCATAACCTACTAATGAAAGTCAAATTGTTAAATATTCCATGATTTTAACAGTCGAACTGGTTTCTTTCAAATATTAATTGCAACCTGCACGTAATGATTATTCTGTGCATTAAAAGAGTTCTCGTGATGGCATCGTCATCGGATAGCTAGCGTTAGACTATTTCAAATTAATGGAAAATAATTTCATACTCGACCTCGAGTGATATGAACTTGTGGTCGATGTCGTTATCGAAATGTCTTCCTTATTTCATGCATTAAGCATTAAGTGAAGCATTTTTGTTCATTCCAAAGAAAAAGTATTTTGGATATGTTTCTCTCTTTCAATTCTGTTGCCAAAATCTGTTAAATTGCCAGTCCATATTCTATTGTACATCGTTGTTACACAAACACATTTCCATAGAAAACCGAATTGACGTAAGTTCTTACCTTCTTTATCGGTCTTGAGAAAAACCAACAAAATATACCACGACATTACCTTCACATTGCCATGCAATGTTGGTAAAAATGTTGTTGTTATGCATCGAATACCATACAGTCGACGTTACATAATAGTGGATGTTAGGTATAGGTTATGAGTAATACGGATGGTCAAATAAAAGCGATTCGCATTTCAGGCAACGAAATTACCATCTATACGAAATAGCCATTCAATTGTTTTGTACGTTATGTATGTTAGGGACTGTCCATAAATGACGACCACTATTGAGGGAGGAGGGAGAGTCTGGCCAAGTGTGACACGCCAGGTTAAAGGTATAAAAAAATCGTTGAGGATGGGGGGAGGGGGGGTCTAAAATTCTGGAAAAACGATGGACGTCATTTATGGACAGCCCCTTATACCATATACCATACACTCGTTGCGCTTTCGTGACCATTGATTTGATATACGCGAAATTTTGTGATCACTCATGTGTTTATTGTATGATATTGTTATAATAGGCCTCGTTTGAACTGCCGCATTCAGTTGTACGTTTTGCAACATCTTTTTTTATAACAATACTTGCGAACACCATACACCATAAGAGGCTATTCACTAATGACGTACACATTTCGGGGGAGGGAGACATGTCATGTCGGAAGTGTCATATATAAGAGATGCAGGTAAATGACGTACCTGATGAAAGGTGAGGGAAAGTAATGCTAACAAAAATGCGTTTCATCACGTCGTTAGTGGATGGCACCCCGGAACATTTTCTGCTAAAATTAATTATTGTAGCGCGTTTGTGTTTGAGTTGTTGACCAATGCGGTAATTTTTAATGTGTGGAATGTTGACACAGTAATTTTTTACGTGAGGGTCCGTTACAGACGACTTGAAAGCAATGTTACTTCAATTCCTGTGTGACATATCCTGCTTTTGTGAAAATTTCGTGATGCAACTTGAATGCTTGCAGAGAACAGGATCTAAAAGGTGAAGAACTTTTCCGTAACCTTAAATGACTCGTTAATTTTGGAAAATATGCAGAGAAGTAAACGAGGCCGTCCGTTTGTGTTTCGTAGATTTATTAATTTTTTGAAGAATGTATCAAGTTAGGCTCGACCTGAAAATTCAGGTCAGGTAGTTTTATGAAAGCAAACGTGAACCTGATTTCTGAAACCTTTCAGGCCAGATTTCTGATCACTATACTCAGTTTTCAGGGATAAATTCAAAAATTGATTGAATCAGGTTCAGGTCAAAACACAGGTTCCGGTTAATTCAGGTTACGTTCTGCTGATAAAGACCTGACCTGTTCTGAGCTTTAGTTTCAAAGGAGTTTTGGTAACATTGAAAATATAATTCGATGTAATAAGATGACGGCATGAAAACATCCTTCAACCGTTTCTATCTTTTTCTCTACCAAATCTTCTACTTTTCGGTCTTCCACGTCCACTTCCTTACCAAAGTCTCCATTAATGCTGTACACTAATTATGTCATCACGTCATCCACTTATCGACATTCGACAGCAACGACCAAAGAAAGCGATGAGCTCTAACGAAGTTCTGACTTCTGATTCCTTTAACAAAATCAATAGTTCAACAAACGAAGTAAAAGTTTTTGAGGCAATCTCTTGAAGCTGTTAAATCAATTGCACAAGAAGTATAATTTTCTCGGTAAAAGTTACTTTTGTTCGATCTTGACTTGGAAAGATTTGGAGTTAGCAATCGAAACTATTGGAAACTAACAATTTGGTTCAAAATAAGACGAAAACAGTGTCGTAGCTACAGCCAAACCTTGGAGAGGGAAATTTCCACATGGAAAAGGTATTCATTACACATATTACGGAACAATTAAACTGAGAGACTCAAATATGTGCGAAACACAAAGGCAAAGAATAGCAAGCGAAGCAAGAGAAGTTGAGGCCAAATGTATCGTTTCAATTTATCACCGATTGAAAGGACGCTATTTTTGAGGGAATGACTTTCACTGGTATTTACCTGAGATCTGCCATTAACTAGAGCAGGCATACTGTTGAAGTACGCACTTGCTATAATTAAATTAAGTTAATCAGACTAGTAGTTTAAACAAGTTATGAAGACTTAGTGACCTTCTTTTCAATAAACAGCCGAAAGGTAAAGCTGTGTTTCATAGAAGGTCCGTACAGAAGTTCTATCCCTAATACCTTGCAGCCAGCCCACACCTTCCACCACATGCCACATGTTTTGCCCAGACCATGCACACTGCCTTAAAAAAGGGCGCAAAAACGGCCAGATGCCCAAGAATAAAATGCCAGAGCCCATTGTCCAGCCCATAAAATTTGATTTTAAAAATCGAAGTGTTTACTTGCTCATTTCTTACTTCGTAGGTGTAGGTTCAATGGATCAATTGCTGCCACCAATCAAAAGCGTAGTTAATAGATAGGTTTTACTTCAAACCGTTCTTACACCTTTCGCTAACACGAAAATATGAATTTAGTCTTATTTGTTCCACAAAAAATAATTTATTACATCTAATGGGCGCCAATGTTGAGGACAGTGTATTGTCCAGTGTGGGCAATATTTTTGTAAGGTGGACAATACTAGAAGGAACTGAAGCTTTAAATAGTCTGACATTTATTGGACCATTAACAATTTCGGAAGAGAACAGTTTTGAAATTGTGTCCATACGTTTTGGCAAGTAAGGGAGAGGTGGTTTCAAAATTTGTCATTTTTAACTTACTTAATTTATGAATGACCCCTTATCAATACAGCAAGAATAAAGTACTAAAGACTCAGTATCGCGATAACTAAATCAGAAAACTGAATCCGTTAAGCACTCAAAACTTCATTACAAAATGTCTCATGACACCAAAAGCTCAAACTGACTGCAGTCATGACTCAAAAGGGCAACAGTTCGGTTATTCCGGAACCTTGAACATAATTTATTGTAATTAATGGCATGGCAAAACAATTTCATGATTTTCAGTAATCATCAATGAAATTTCATCATCATCCAATCTATGAATTTTCTATGAATCGCTACAAGAGTCATTCAGTCTGAATCAGTCATGTTTCGATCGCATTGAGAAATTATGCTTTATACGTCTATGGTATAGAAAAACTATCTCGCGTAGACGGACTTCCGATTAATTAACAGATCCTCGATTTGAGAGCATCACTATCGCTAGCTCGATGCAAAAAACTAACCGAACAATACCTGTATATGAGGGGACGTTCACAAATTACGCACAGGGAGGAGGGGTGTTTCCATAAATTTTTGAAATTTTCACCATACATTTTGGTGTGCGAGCGGGAGTGGGGTGGGGGTTCTGAAATTCGTAATTTTGAGCGTGTACGTAATTTGTGAATGGCCCCAAATGCTCTCACCGAAAGAGATTGATCACCGCAATTGCATCGTGCCGGTTTTTCATCAATGACGCCATGATCACTACACACAACACACCAGCGATCTCACGAGAGATATTATAAAATGGAAAGAGAATAAAAACAAAAACGTCGAGCTTTTTGTTGTGTGTTAGTTCCACATTTAATTTTTGTGTAAAAGTTGAATTAACGCAAGCAAGTTAAGTCAGTCGTGTTTTCGATATTGCTCGAGTAAAACGTTTTGGTGGAAAATTGTTGAAATTTGAATCAGAAAAACAGAACCAGACACGATCGTAAAATAAGTTGAAGTGAAGAAAATTGAAGTGATATAAACAGAGTGTTCCGGTCGGTGAAATCGTGTTCTCTTGCACCAGTTTTTTTTAAAGAAGCAGAAGAAGATAAATTATTCAAAAAAACGAAGAAATTTCGGAAGAAAACTTCAGTTTTGATTCCACATTTTCCAATTTTTGTTTGATTGGGAAAAGAATTTTGTGACCTTCTAAGTGATTGAACCAAATACAAGAAAACAAAAACATTTCCGTTTGGATTACTTTCTTCATCGTTCATCGTTCCATTGGATTTAATTAAATTAAACACCGGATCCAATTGGAAGCAAAATAACCACAACAACAAAAATCTCCCAAAATTAGGTAAAACTTAACTTTCTTGTTTCAATAGTTCGTCATAATGATTCATAAACATCAATGAGAATTCGAAAATTAACGGACGTTTTTTCACATTTAATTTTTTCTTTTACTTTTTGTTCCGGAGCCGGATGTTTTATATTGACCTTAACTTGCTCTCAAATAAATATGAAAAGAAAGCAAATTGGTATGACTTTATTTTTGGTTTTTAGATTTTATATATTGTGTGTGCATCGGCCGAACGGGTTGCGATATATAATAAATGTTCACTCGTGTGTGCGAACGATGCGATACGTATATGTAAATTGAATAACCTGAATTTAAGGATTTTTATTTTTTAAGAAAATAATTCCGCATTTGTAGGTCAATAATGTGTTAGAAATTATGTTCACACTCGTTTTCGGTGTATCGATTGTAGGCCAAACCATTTAAATACATCACCTAGGTACAATGTGCTGTACAATTGGAAATTTTGTTTTTGTTTTTTTTTTCGTTCTTCTTTTTTACATTGTTTATGAATCAATGGTAAATCGGTATGCCGATGCAAATCATTTATTTTGACAATCATTGCTGTTAATTATTAAATGGCGTTTGTAACACAATTGGTGTAGCCGATATTAAGTGAGGTGGATGATGATGATGATGAACATTTGAAGCAAATGACCTTACGAACTGTAGTTTGTTGAGCTAAATTCTTGGTCTGCATAGATGAAGAGAATTCGAATTTAGGTGGAACTGATAGTTGCATGTCTTTAATGGGTACAGCACGGAAAAGGATTTTTAGTCCCATACGAAGTACAGATGGTTATTAGGTTTTATTTCCCGTTCGTAACAGTCGGAATTCGAGCCGGACAAGGACGCATTGCATATGGGAATTCCGAAACAACAATGAAAAAAATGTCCGTCCGTCACGTAACTTGAGTAAATGAAATCATATTTTAATAAAAAAAAATTCCCTGAAACGTAGTCAGAATTGTGAGGTCAAGCTAGAAGATGGTCATTTTCAGACGGTTCATGCCTGAGCTAGGGCCCTTTAAGTTTTTTAGTGTTGGAAGTGTAATTAGTAAATACTCAGTACTGAGTTCCTCAGTACCAACAACACGCACACTCTAAGAATGATAGCGACCGAGTCAAAATGACCCAAATTCATAACGGTTAAATTTGAAGTTTTTGAGCGGCATTCATGTATCTAAAATGAAGGGTATCTTTCATACATCACTTTTTGATTGGACCACGAAGACCACCCGGAACCACTTGCAAGAACCGAGCAAAAATTCGACTCGGCCGCTATTATCCGCAGAGAGGGTTATTTGTATTGTGGCTAAATTGAACAGCAAATCACAGGTACTGAAGATACGAATCCAGGAAAAAAATTGCATCAAAATTGGGTCACTGAATCGTTAGCTAGAAGCCTTAGAGGACTAGGACACGAACACAGTGCCCATAATTGCGGCTAGTCGAATTTCGGTATACTGCCGGTGTGAAGGGCTCTAGCAATACCTCCAATTTTAGATTTTTAGAATTCTCTTGAGGTTTTCCTAGAGCTCTTAACATTGTCCCAGCGAGCCGAAATTCGACTAGGCACAGTGGCTAGTTATCTACAGTGTAATTAGTGCCTTTTGCATATAAATCGAGTAAATTTTATCCGAATTTCGTGATACTGGTTTCATTTGAACGGCAATGAAGTGCGCAGAGAATGTCGATTAAACAAAGTTGAAGAAGGGCCCTTAAACTGAGACCATCACTCGGCCTCAGGTGTTTTCTGCGTATAAATCGAGTACACTTCACTCGTTTTTGTTTCATTTAAAAGGTCAAGCCTAATATATCTGGTGAATGAATGGATTCGGGGTCTTAGACTAGCATAAGGCCGCCACTTAGGACTCTATGAGCTTTTTGAGGTTGTATTCCGCGCGGGGAAATTTAGAATCGCGCTATGCGTGATTTACACAATGCATATTTCATCCAACTTCTTGGTACTAGATGGGCGGACTCTCTATGGGTTGTGAAGGTAGTAATGTTACGTAAGCTAGGTTAAAAACGTGCAAAAATGTTAAACGGATCTTGAGGTCTCCATTTATGATTTTTCGAAAAGGTCTAAATTATGTAACAGCCGAAGATATGCCTTCAGCTAATGGGCTCCCCGTAGATTTGTCAATTGTTTGCTAAGTAAATCGTAAAGCAAGTGACAACCACATAAAATTCTTGATTAATCGTTCGTCTATGATTAATGAGACGTGTGTGTGTATCTTAGTCATATTCAAAAGAGTATGTCGAGAATGTCACGAAGATGTATACAATGACGTTAACGATGCAATTTCACCACTTTCATGAGTTCACTGAACGTACCCGGAAATAGCAGTTCTGCTGACAATATTAGTAAATGAAAGAAAACTTTTTTTTGCTTCAGACTTTTCCTTTGCGTGACTGTAGACAATAATATTTCGTTTTGTTTTGTATAGTATACACTAACATTGTTCAATTAGAATGAGTTTAAAACACAAAACCTGAAGAACTCATCAAGTGAATCGTTAAAACGAAGAATACATTTCAATTCAATGGTCCAATCCAAAATCATAGTTATCTTACACCGCACAACCTCAATGCTGCCTAGATAATGCATAATTTATCAGACTTTTGTCATTCTATACCACAACAAATTCTTCAACATTTCTAGAACACAATGACCGAGGACAACAAAGTCGTTATGGAATTTAACAAGCGTTCCATACACTCGATACATTCTCAATGTATGGGACTTTTTGAAAAAATGTATGGACTGTCACGGAAACGGAACTCACATACCCTCTTGCGCTACGTATATGAATAACTCCTTAGACGGCGACCCGAAAATAAAAAAATTTCTCTGAAGCAGATCAGAAACTCTGATTCAAAATAGCGCAAGAATTCAAGTTTTTTGCTCTATTTTGACTGTAGTCAATGCTCTCTGTTTCAGAGAGGACTTTTTCTCGACGTGTCATTTTAGACATGAATGTGTGAAAGCTTTGCATTTGGATCGATGGGTGATTCACTTCTTCAGTTTAGTCCAAGAAGTGCGTCACTTGTCGCAATTAACGCGACTCAACCCTGTTCTGGACTTAATTCAGTTCTAACCTGAAACCGAAAATAATCGAAAAAGTCAGGTTTTCTGGTAACCTGAAGAAGCAATTAGTTTTCAGGATCAATTTTGCTATGTACACGTCGCTTGATAAATTAAATTCGTAATAGTGCCTAGGTTCCTAGTGGACTGAGCCCACTCATGCTATCCTATCTTGTCATTAGTTTATCGCGCTCAATTATTTATCTATGATGACAGTCTCTATCACAGTATCTATAAGCCCTGACGAAATCTGAAGCTAATAATTTTAGAATTTCATTCTTCTTCTCGAAATGTAAGTTTGAAAATTGCCTCTTCTATTGTCCCCTTAATTTCGTCTTTATCACCTTCCATAATTTCAACAAACTAATTGATGATCCAACGAAATCAGCATGAATATTATATTCCACTGGCGACATCATTGTTAGTGATCTAAATATAGACATCAAATACAAAAAAAAATCTCTTCACAAACGACACCTTAAATGTAATTTATGTAAAAAAAGACAAACATAAAAAAGAACATCACACCAATTCTATACGTCAATTTCAAGCATTTTGTTTTTTGGTGTAATTTGAGTAAAACCAGAAGAGACCAGAGCAGACGCTGTGACGGAGCCCCGTACAAGCCGGTGTGTCTAGCTTACGTAACCCTACTACTTTACGTAGCCGTTGTACCTACGCAACCCTCTAGTACAAAAAGCGCAATTCTAAATATCGACACAAAATAAAACATCAAAAAGCTCATAGAGACTTTAGTCTAGTCCGAAGCCCTGAATTCATTCATTTAACAGATATTCAATTCGGTGTCTATTTGTCTTTCAAATGAAACAAAAACTCTGAAGATTAGATGAGATGCACTCGAGATATTTGCAAAAAACACTTTGCGACCTCAGTCCAAGGGCCCTACTTCGTGACCCGATTCCTCGCATTGATATTGATCATACCGTTCAAATTCAACCAAAGTCGACCAAATTCTGATAGAATTTACTCGACTGATACGCAAGAACACTTAAGAGTCCTCCTGAGCCTTACTCTAAGGTCTCTAGTTCACGATCTAGTAGCCCGTTTTCAAGGAATTTTTTCGTCAGGTTTCGAATTGGTATCATCAGCCATCAGGTACTATCATTTGCTGCTCGATTTGAACTTCCAACGTGTAGATACCTTCAAAAAACGCTGAAACACTTAGAAAGCTCAGGCATGGGCCCTTTGAAAATGCTCATCTTCGAACTTTATCGAATTAAAATGTCAAAGTGTCGGAATACTTAGTCTCACGGTCTCAAATCTATTGTTGTCTAAGACGTGAGAGTACGTATTTCGACACCTTGAGACTTTTACTTTTACTTGGGTGACGTCACGATTTCGACCACATTTTAACGGAACTTGGTTTTACTGAAATCGGATTCGATTTACTCAAGTTATCGACGTGACGTACAAACAGACATACACACGGCCGGACATGTTTTTTATTGTTAATTCGGCATCTGTATGCATACCCAACTGCTATGCCCTTAGCATGCGGCTCGAATTCCGATTGTTACATACGTCATATTGAACCCAATAGTCCTCTGTACTTCGTACGGGGCTGAAAACGAATGATTTCATCGTTTCATTTTGTGTACAAAAAAAAATGATAAAATTTTTGTCGAGAGATTCTTGTGTGTGATGAAAAAGAAAAAACGAAACAACAAACGCGAATGTAATTATTTACAACGAAAAAACGGCAGAACAGCTTTGATTCCATCGGTGCTTTAGGTATAAATGCCATGATAGCATATTCCCAACACACAACACATTAATCCAGATATTTATTGGACTGGAATGACCCGTGAATTATAATATATTGATGCCGTATATTGAAAGTTCGGTTGGGAAAAAACAAATTATTTAACAACAATAGATTCAAGGTCAATTCGATCGTATCCGGAAAGATATACCGAAAAGAGAAGACCACCATTTCGTTTGGCGAAAATTTTTGAATATTTTATAAAATCGAATTAACTTTAATTTATCGTCAGATCTTGTTGTGTTTCTTCTTCTTCTCATCTTTTCATTCTTTTTTGGAAATAAATTTGCTTTTGTAATGTTATACGGTGAGAGTAATATCCCGGTTCCAACAATAAATTTCTGTTACTTCTTCAGTTTAAAGTGAGGCATAAAAAACATCTTTCATTAATTTTCGCTTTGTCGCTTTGTTGTTTCCATCGCCATTGTAGTTGAGACTAGCCGTTTTTGAACGCATCTTTTCATCACAATCAATTTATTGCTAAAGTGATTGATTTTCAATTGGTATGAGCTTTTCATTATTAAAATCATTTGGATGGAAGATGCTTTTGAAATGTTTTCAAGTAACAGGTCTGCACCTGTTTCGACTTGATTCTAATGATGATCGATTTTGGCTTGATCTTAATTGACGTAATAGTAGATTACGTATTGGATTGGAGATTTTTATTTTGATAAGTGTGGCGTTCGCAGCTCGAGCCGAAGAAGGCGAGGGATGCAACCACACTAGTCAAAATAACAATCTTCAAACCAGTAGGTATGCAATTTTACTCGCGAAGCCCGTAGGAAATGGAAATTCATCAGGGGTGTAGAAGTTATTGTTAACTAAATGCAGAAAAGGGATAAGTAACACTAGAGCGAATTATAGGAAAAATGAAATTGCATTGCTTTTACGTGTTAAGGCAATGTAAATGGCACTTTGCACACATGCAGTATGCCTTCACATTGTCTAACCGCGTAAAGCACAGTACGTACTTGGCTCCAAATTTTTATTCGGACGAGTGGGAAGGTCACAGTACGACTTGAAGGGGAACTAGGGACGTAATGCACTGTATCTCCTTTTTTTTAGTAAGCTGTCGATGTTTCCACCATGATGCTTTTCGCGAACTCCTATTACCAACGATTTTGTGGTTCAGCAATGAATAGTAGTTTAGATCGGATGCTGCGAAAGTAATTCATTACATGAGTGAACCATTTCGTGATAAAAGCAAACTCACAAGTTTGTTTTAGAGCAACCAGCTCAGGTAACTGTTTTTTCGACAAGTGCCGAAGGCGAGGTACGTAACTACACTTGCGCAAAAACAGTTACCGAAGGAAGTTGCTCAAAAACACACAAGTGAGGGGTCACATTGCTGTGTAATGTTCAACTTTCGCATGGGGCACGCCGTAAATTTCATTTTCTTTATGATTCAACATCTTAAATGACTTGAAACCTCGCAATTTACTCGAGCAATTGGTTTTTAATTGTCTGAAACCTAAATTATTTGACCTGGTCTGAGCCATTCGTGTTTAGGCCTCGGATGTATTGAGTTATTCCTAAGCATTATATCATCATGCAATCAATGATATATGTGGCTCCTATTAGGAGGATTACCAATTCGTTTTTATTTTCAATCGATACAAAATCATCGCAAATACATAATTGTGCTGATGGGCATGTATACGGCCGGTGTGTGCATTTCGAGACTGAACAATATCCTCGTCGTTATACATCTCAATTTTGTATAAACACAAAGTTCCATGAACAAATTACGAAACGAATTTTCACAATTTTTTGTAGCTCTGTTGGCTGTTGCTTTTTTCTTCCTTTCGTTGCCTCTCTCGGTTGTGACAATTAAACTAATTAATTCATTTTCACGTTATGAAATGGAATTTTAAACTGCTCGTTGACATATTCAGGCATATATGAACAACGGTCTCATCTGGTGTTCGCACATTTTGGTCACAGTGAGAATCCCGATAATTTAATTTTTAAATTTAAAATCACAATGTGAAATGAAATGAGATGTGAATATTTATTCCAATTTTTCTGCTATTTTATAGAGGTATACATTGTCTGTCTGTCTGTCTGTGAAATAGACACAATTAATTGATCAACTTAATTATTGTGCCAACAACAGAGATGACATTTGAAATGTAAATTAATAAAATGAAACGAATCAATTGAATTTTATCCGTAACGATAAATGAAAAAGGAAAATATTTATCAGAGTCAATGATTATCATTCGTTGTGGCCGGTTCGATCGCTATTTTAATGTCATGGATTTACCTTTGATATACGTTCATGAAAATCGGAAGAATTTGGTAAAATATCTTGATGTTGAGGGAAGTGGAGGTCGAACAGTTTCCAAGCGCAATTTATGAACGGCCCCAACTACTTTCATCGTTCCTTTATTCAACATTTTTCATGCGGAGCAAACGAGCTAGTCCTGATAAGGAGACATTCATAAATGATTTCACATTTCTTAAGGGTTGACATCATATTCAAAGCAGCACCCTTAATTTACCCTCCAATTTGTGGGGTCGACCATACACTCGACCTTCCAAAAGTAAATTTTTTTTCGAGTTGTTGTTGATTTAAAAATGGTGACTGCACTGAAGAAAACATGACGAAATTTAAGGTTGGTAGTGTTCGAATATTATAGATGCTTTCAGCTTACAACGCACGATCGATCTTTTAATACAAACATATTCGATGAAAGGGAGGACTTGCCATCCGCCATATTTTTTTCATAAAAAAAGTCACCAAAAACTGGTAATATTTTTGTATAAAAAGTTGTGTGTCTGCCGAATACCTGTTTGGCAAGAACTCCACAGTAAATAGCCTAAATACAAACAACACACACTCTACGGGGAATAGTGACGAAGTCGAAATTTTGCTTGATTATCACAAGTAGTTCCGGGTTGTTCCCGTGGCCCAATCGAAAAGTGATTTATGGAAGGTACCCTTTATTTTTGATAATGAACAAATCGATCCGTACATCACTTTGTCCCAAAACTTGAAATAAGTTTTGGGTTATTTTGACTTCGCTGCTATTCACCGTAGAAGTGTGCTCTTTGTATTGAGGCTATTCACTCCTCAGCATATAGTAACCACACGATCCTCAAGTATCATCACTTAATGTAGTTGTCCAACCTGTCTTCCGTTTGAATTCCGTGTGAGTGCCTAACGAATTGACCAACATTCATTTAAACCTACATCCAAACAACGCACACTCCGCGTTGAGTAATGATCGGGATGTACGTTAGCAGTATTTCACGCAGCATCATTTACGCATGGGATAGGTTTCTTTCGCGAAGTAAGACGGAAAAAAAAGCATGAAACTGTGAACTCAGAGTAGGGTTGCTTTGGCTGAATGAGACAAATTTAAGGGACATGTCGATCAATATTTCCCGCGTAGATTGTGTGTTGTTTGGCAATTATTATTAGCAACCTTAATAGAACAGGATATCTACGTAACAACATTGGTAAACACAATCGACCCACTGAATGCAGACACTCATACCCACCCATTCTTCGAATTCAATGTGACAAAGAAAATTATTAATGATCACCTTTCACCTGTTTGGCATGGTGCAAGATGAATAATTAAATTTTGTTTGTTAACATTTCGATGAAATTATTAAGAAAACGACAATTCGCTGAACAACAATAACCACTAATCGATCGCCTGTACCAACGGAACACAATGCTCCTATTGTAGCACAATATAACCAGTGACTATTGTAGACTCCAAATTGAGCATTCATGAGAGGTTATTGGCTAACATTTTCCATCTCGCATATAATGTCTTACATCTGTCTAAACGAATAAATAATTTTTATTTCGAGCTCAGAAAAAAAGCTTGTTGTTGTGGTGTTGAAACCAGTAATGCCGTGTTCGCCCTGCATGTGCATAAAACTCACACACCAGTTCAGATGGTATCTGTTGACGATATATTGACAATATACGCACAATAATCTAAAGAAAAAAGGAGAAGTAGTATCAATATGATGGTAGCAAATGTTATATTGGCAATATATTGCTATTGGTACCGTTGTAATAATTAATTAATTCGCCGTTTCGATAAAACTCATTAATTAATTATCCGA
>JANTFA010009675.1:0-16318 GCA_026413405.1 Phytosciara flavipes | reverse complement strand
GACAGACTCAATAGGGATAATCAAATGCCAAATGAAAATGATGATGAGAAATTGTCAACGGTTCGAGATTCCTGTTCCAGCAACAACATTTCACTAACAACAGATGCAAGCGGTACCAGCACGTCGACGGGAAAAGTGGAAACTGGTGCGGGTAAACGTGGCAAAGCGGATGCGAAATTAGTTTTAGATTTGAATGATAGAAGTAAATATACGAAAGAGGTTTCGGTGTAGAACAATATTTTGTTGTGTGCGAAGATATATATCTCTCTGTTAGATGCGAAACGTAACGAAATGACGGAATATCGAAAACTTTTATAAAGTTTAGTCTTTAGTCTTCATCATCCATCGTGACGCTTGTCGTATTGTTTACTCACAAAAATCGATACGCTGTGTGCAGTTGAGAAGAGGATTTTAATCAGCAGGTAAGTTGTTCGTTCAATTATATCTTTCAAATTGTCTCGTACATGTGAGGTTTGAAGAAATCATGAGTAGCTTGAATGACAATGAGTGTAGCTGTGCTAAGACTGAAATATAAATTGGGAACGCATGGCTACATATTGCTAGTTTAAACGTCGAATCTACTACTTCGTCTGGTCAAAGTATTTTCAAGGAAAAATACAGCGACTTCAGTAAGAACCAAACCTTGTGCGCTAGACCGTAAACGCATACATCACACAAACTACTGACTCCAGTACGACTCCTCATTATAAAATTGAAAATCGTACCAGTACACTGGCCTATATTTCATTAGACATTAAAGTAGAAACTCATCAGGAACGAGTAGTGTCCGACATGTAGCTAGTAAATATATCTCAAAACTACTCTGTAACACTGCATCATTCGATGATTCAATTTAAACGCATCCCTAGCTGACACAAATTTCGAAAGTCCCGTACGAAGTCTAAGTTGAAAATTGAACTCCGAAAGAAAATCATCTAAATGCAAAAAAGCTGCTGGCGGCCATTTTCTTAGTCTATCTAGCACCAGACCAACTGACCCGATTCCAAGAAGTTTACTTTCCTGTGTTTGTGTTGTCATTACCTTTCAAATGAAACTGGAATCACGAATAGAGCGTGGATTGAGCCATGTTTTTCACAATTGTCACTGAATGACGCTGTCGGCAAGTCGGTCTTCTGTCACTTCAGAAGTCGGTCTTCTGTCACTCGCTAGAACAATATTTTCATGGAGAACTAGATCAAAAACATTAAAATGTTCGCAAATGATTTCCTTTTTGAATTTTGGAGCTCAAAAGGCCGACTTGCTAGTAACGCTATCGCTGAATTTGTGTTAATTACAACAAAGAATTCCACAACCTATTTAGTATAAACTTTATTCGATTTATACTTTAAGGTCTCACGACCTACTAAACCGATTTCAATATCATCGATTGGTATTGTCAGTACCTATGAGTTGCTGTTCTATTTATACTTAGAGCAAGGTATTCGAAGAAGCATGGGCCATTTGAAAATACCCATCTTCGAACTTGACCTCACAATTTTTAATAACTTTTATGGGAAAGCAATTTATCGAAATCGGATTCGATTTGCTCAAGTTATCGTGATAAAGGACAGGCAGGCAAACATCTTTTTTTGTTGATGACCTGGCACCTCGAGGCAACTACAAAAGTTTTCTTCTTACTCAGTGATTCGAATTCTACGTGCTACAAAAGAGTGAAAGCATTCGACCCCTTTACTTCGTACGGGTCTAAAAACTAGTTCGCCATTGTATGGACGCAACATGGTCTACTCTGTAATCGAAGTTGACCATTGAAGAACGCGATGGAATACTGGCAAGGAAAATATTTTGTTTCAATAAAAAATTGTTCAATTCAAAAGGAAAATCTGCGTTCCTGTATTCGGTTAGGTTAGTTGAGGGTTCAGCACATTTCTATCATTCTTAGTGCTTTTTAAAAAAACATGAAAAAACGTTGACCCAAATCCCAAATGTCGGTCATCGCCTTTTTCCATATTTCAAGTGATATGTAAAACAGATACCGTACGACATTCTGTTCTGTTATAAAACTAAAAAAAGGTAAACTGGACAACCGAATCCACTACAACTAGCACTAAAAAGTCGGTCAAAAAAAAAGAATTTCATCAAACATAAATTGCATACATCGTCAAAAAAGGTTACAGCAACGAGCTCAACAAATGAAAAAAGTGGATGTCTCTCCAACATTTTTCATGTTTACCGAAACATTTTGGTCTTTTATGAATATGTTGTTGCTCTCTGCCAACCTGCCACATGATAGCAACGCACTCAAAAGAAAAGTGACCAGAATCGATTCGACAGCTTCCTTTCTTGATAATTTTTTTCCAAATTTCCTAACAGTTTTCAGCTTTTTACCAGTTTCACCTCACAATTTAGAGTAATATCCCTGATAGAAAACAGCACGGTGACATATTTTACTCGGGCAGAGATTGTAATGTGCATAAAATGCGAATTTCCATTGATAACCAAATTTGAACGAGTGTGTTGCCAAGCGCTGAGTTATATTGACGCAAAGCGCTGAGCGCGTTAATTAGTTTCACAGACAAAAAAGAATCAATTTAATGTACTCAAATGAACAAAGAAAAAACGCAAAAATTGTAATAATAGAAAATAAATGACAATTCAAAAAATGTGATAAATTGTAAAAAAAATAAAATTTTATTTGAGGCATAAAAGCCAGACGCTGATGATTGTTTATCCGTTTCCCAGTTGTTAAACATTCAGAAACGGCAAATCTGTTACTTCGTTTGTTTTGTTCGGTTCTAGGTCGTTTACTTCATATTTGTTGCAACATACACTTTTGTATATAAGAGAATTCGTGCCGATTTAATCGCTTACTACAAGCATTACTGTCGATAACAGATGACTACACCGTTTCTGAAAGATTAAATTGAACAAAGTGTTTACCGGTTCCATTCACTACGTAACGGGAATGACTTGCATTTTCTTCTGAATTTTGTGGAAAAGAGCATCAAATCGAATTCAATACAGACAGAGAGAATGTACACACATCAGTCACTCGTAAGATCGCGGTTTGAAAATGCGATACCACCCACGGCTATACCCCGGTGTATATATTTAAATTGAAGTCACCCGTCACACATAGTAAAAAAAATATCAAATTGGTGTCAAGGTGAAGGTATTTCCCTCTACTGAAGAGTTTTATTGAAAAACCAGACCTGAGGCAAGACTCTCAGATGGCAATTTGGATGGAAAATTTTAAATCTTGCATTGTGTACGGCAGGCCCATCCAGTAGTTATTCACATAAAGGGATAGAAAGTCGCTAATTTCAGTTTGTGGATAAATTCAAGGCGAATCCGAGGTCATAAATCAGACGAAAGCGTGAATTTTCATTTTTATCCAGAGTTTTTCAATGGATTTTACATGCCTTTGAACTCTTAGTCTAATGTTTCTGCAGAGAACATAATATGTCTATCATCGACTCAGTCTTCGACTCAGTAATAAATCCGTTAATTACGGCGAGCTTATAGGTTTCTGAGACCCTACAAGGATTTGATATGCAAACCCCAACAAGCTCTCGTTTTATTAACGTAAAATGTCGAAGACAATGTTTTCCGAAAGGACATTCCTTTGAAACACTCTTGTTACAGAAACTATAAACTACAACCGAATCTCTCTACTCAACCTGTAACAGATGGCAAGTATATCAACAGTATTTTTATCGGGTCTACTACTTCATCCGTTGAACTTATTTTCAAAATAATATCGGCTCCGAATCTTGTACTTCAATTTTTTTAGCATAGAACTTGCTATATAAAGACCGAATTAACCAAAGATTTCCATTTATTTTCCGTCTGCTTCATCGATAAGAGATGTTCAGTCTGTAACAGGTTAATTCTGCCGATTGAATCCAATCCAATCCATCTCCCATGAACGTACATTAGTAATTACTTATCCTTGCATGTCAAAAACTATGTTATTTAATTCATAGCCGATGACAGATCCTAGAATCTAGCTCAAAAACATTTCTTGCCAAGTAATTTCCATAATTACATCAATTCATCGATGCATTAATATTCACTTTGCGCTTAATTGAAACCGTCATCAGTGCACATAAATCAATCAACCGACTACAAATGCATTTCACAAATGTGTTCCTGATAAATTATTGTCATTTCTACCGAATGAAATGACACGTTTTCGATAATTACAAGTCTACACTTTACAGTTTATGTGAATAAATATATGGGAAGATGGGAGATATTGTGTGGGCGAAGGTGAAAATGGCGCTGCTTTGGATTCAATTCATGCTGTGTGCGTAATTGTGCAATACCGAAGACACACTAGCAATTTACCGTTGCTGAGATCGACAATTATATTGCGTTTTCCATTGTAATAGGCATCGATATAGGAAAGCCTAGATATGCAATGTCAAACAGCAGTTCAAAAAAATGTTTCTGAATGTGTGTGATACTCGTGTTCAGATATCCGAACTTATTCTGTCTGCATGGATCGTACGTGTAGTTGAAGGTGTGATATGTTAGTGCTGGATTGTTGTTCAACAGCCCTGTGGTAATAGGATAGTCACCATAGGCAAAACGACGGAAAACGCAGCATATTTGTCGATCATATTAACGGAGAATTGCTCGTTTGCCTTCAGTTTAGAGGTGTGCGCCGGTACTTTTTTTTGGATCGGCGCAAGCACCTCTTTAGGCCAATATTTTTTTCATGATTTTCGTGTAAAGAACCAAGGAATTTTTTTTTTCAATTTATACGAAACCGCTGCATGTAAAGTTGAAAATTGCTAATTTCAGCTAAAAACGAAAAAAAACGGCCTGCGCCGATGCATAACTTTACATGCAGCCGTTTCGTATAAACTAGAAAAAATGATTCCTTGGTTGATTACACGAAAGTGATCCGAAGGAAGTATTGACCTAAACTGTCATCCAGACCCATCGCCGATGGTTGCGCCGATCCAATAAAAAAGTCAGGTCTGGTCTCTTCGAACTCAATCTTAACGATAATTATGATGTTTGCTGGCATTTAAAAAAGATTACCGGAATTGCATCTTGCAGATGCTGTAATACTGACTACATTTCCTGACTCTTTAATTTTCGCATTACCTATCTTCCTATTCAGAGTTATTAGCCCGATCCATGACAGCCAAGTTTCACGAAATAATAATGTCGGTCGTCGTTTGCCCTACTTAATTCCCTATTCATTACAGTCTCTCTGTTAATTTGTATTCAATAGAAAATTGAGTGAAGAGGCTTATTGTCTGGATTTAAAATTGTAATTAAACAATAAATTCTCGGCATGTCGTTCAAGTATGTTTAAGCCTTTATATACACAGTTGTTAGGCTACCTCCCCCCCCCTTCTTGTTAACACACAGACTTAATGTTGTTTCTCTTCATTACGAAATTAAAATAACATCTTAGACGGTATGTACCTGTCTTATGCGAGTGTCTAAGAATTCGTAAGTAAAGTAAATATAAAATCCACCGCTATCATGACTATAATTTAAGAATCAACTTACACTCACACGCTTCTGTAATAGACCGAAAAGCGTATTAAAATTAATTCAACTTCAATCATTTTCCGAAAATCGTAAACACATTTTTATCATAAGGTATTACGTTAAGGTATACACCGAACATCATTTATGTATGTTTGCCAAACTGTGACAAACCTGGAATGGAATAAATAGGAGAAAAAAAAACCAACGCAAATCGTTTGAACATGTTTCGTGTTTTACCAGTCATCAATGAATGGGGTAAATAATCCCAATTTTAAATTGGATTTAATTAAATCAACAACTCCGGTAATTTGTTTCACATGAAAAGTGATGAGTTTAGAAATAATGTTGTCCTACAAATTTAATTTATATTTGCAAAGCAATTGCGTTTGAAACGAACAAAAAAAATCCCAGTGGAAAATAGGGTTGTGTATGGGAACGATAGAATAGTAATTTATGCAACAAGTTGCGAAAAGTGGTACTTTTTGTCATTAGATGTGATGTTATCGAACGAGTGAAGCGAGTTTAATAGTTACGTCGTGTGACAAAAAGGACCACTTTCGCAACGTGTTCCATACAACGTTTTCTGCAACCAGCTGCGGAAAGTGGACTTTTGAAATGCAGAACATTTACCATAAACCTCGCCGTAACGAAAAATGCATTGCTTGGTTAAAGGCGTTACTCGATACATTTTTTAACTTTGGTGTCGGGGGTTCGAGGTTTGGTCGGAGCAGGATTTTTAATTACGGTTAATGCTTGAAAAGGAGTGACAAAAAGTATTATCTGAAAAACACTTTTCATCACTAGTGACGAAAAAAATTCACTTTTCGTAACTAGTGACAAAAAAGTGAAAGAATCAGTGACATAATCACCCATCATACATAACCATAACCGATGCCTGAAAAAGTTCACTTTTCGCAGCGCCGTTGCAGGAAGTAATTTTTTGCTGTAAATAATTTTCGGTTCAAAGAGTTTACGATAAGCATCCTAAATCATAAGCACAAAACGAAATCCTCATTCTTCTCTACTGTTAATTATTATTGGAAAAATAATATAATTTTATCGCGAGCCCCGATATCATTATCATTATTCAAAATAATATTTCAAAATTGTCATTAGTAAAATATAAATTCATCTGATTACGCTTGTTATTATATATATTGCTCTCATTGGTTGAACAGAGCAGATTCATATTATACCATAGTTTTGCGGCAAATTGATAGAATAATATTTGAAATGAAACAGAAATCCTTTTCAATGTGAAGCTTTAAATGGCATGGTATTTATGTGTGTGTGTGCGTGTGTGCCTCCACAATGTATGAAAGAATCCAATTGAACATTTTAATTAAGTCAAAACTAATGAAACAGTTTCCATTTCCATAGCAATTGCTAGCTATGATCCATTAATACGTGGCACGTGCACAACCGTTCACTGTATGAACGCTTTCTATTCTAAATGTTGAAATGATTAATCGTGTGAACTTGTTCATGTTGACATTTTACGAACTTGTTGACTTGACCGATACCACAGGTCAGCTGGGTTAAGCCAGGTCGGGGTTCAAGTTGAATTTTTTTCGGTTTGAACCGAGAAAATCAAATTTCTTCGTTTCTACCCAAATCTGACACAATCCTTGAGGACATTCAAATAGTGCGTTCTCTGAAAATGATGATTTTAAGAAACCCCTTCTCCTAGCACGAGATGAAGATGTTGGAATTAGTAGGTTACATCTGATGCTGCGAAAGTAATTCATTAAAATTCTCTGTTAAAAGCAAACTCGCAATTGTGTTATTGAACAACAAACTTCGACAACTGTCTTTTCGAGAAGTGTTGAATTTGCATATTCAAGCCGAAAGGCAGGGTATTCAATTACTCCTGAACAGTTACGTATCAGCAGCATACAATGTAGGCCAGTTTACTGACGAAAGGTGAATTGCAGATACAAATTTACGAAAAACGAATCGAAAATGCTCCACTTTGTAATGGATGATTTTCGCAGGGGACATATTGCTGTGTAATGATCAACTTTCGCATGGGGCAGGCAGCAAAATAAGAAAAATCTCCCACGTTTACTTAGGTGGTGGTAAGGATTACTATAACCAAAAGTGATATGTACTCAGTCATGAGTGAACATACCACCGATGCATTGTTAAGCAGCGAAGTTGTGAATCTGGTAAGTCAAATAAAGGATCGGAATCATATCGAGTTGGCTATTCTTTTTCATTTTTTGTTTAAATTTGTATGAGAAAGAATAGTCAAATTTGAGCATTATTCGACTTACTAGACTCACAGCTTGGCTGCTTGACAGCGCATTGATACCACATAAGATTGTAGTCACGGCCTGGTTGGACTGGGCACATGTTTAGGGCCATACCTTAGACATCTGCCCTGCACTAAGTCTTCCAGGATAGATATGTGTATGACGAAAAAGTGAAGCGTGGACGTTCTGATTCTGAACAACTTCGGTATGCATCCGGTATTAGATTTCGAAGCATTGCAAAATCTTCTACTTCATTTCTGTTAACATTCAGCTTACTATACAACCAAGCGAACAGGTCATCGAGGTCATCGCAATTTATATGTTGTCGATAGCAATTAACAAAAGGCCTGTTTCTGACAGACTGAATTTCATGTTTTTTCATGTTCAAAACGATTTATATGTGAAAAGTTCGAGTACAACAATAAAATGTTAGACTTATCACAACGTTAACTCGAAGTTCCAATTGCCTTTCGTGTGATTGTGATTACGAAACGCCACTAAATGACTCGACAATTTGGCGTGCGGAAAACCTACATTCAAAAGTGGTTTATAACGTACATGCTTTCGCCAATCCAAGAAAACATTGCTATGTTTAGTACAACAGTTCTAATAGATCGTGTCTTGATTAATTTTCCTCATAAGGTGCGCCAGTTCGCGAGTGGCGATGACAGCCACCCATTTTGATGGGTAGATTATACGCATCAACATAGAATGAGGAGTATGTCAAGCCTCGTTATGACTCTGCACATTGGTTGAAATGAAATCAATAAAACAACAAAAACTGCGAAATTTAAACAAATAATTTTGAGTTTAATTATTTTTCATGTAATTTATGCTGCAGTATTGTCATTGATTTAAATTCTATTTACGTATTTCCGGTCAGTTGTGTACCTGCATTTTTGCATATCATGCCAAACGTTTTCAAAACATTTTTCACAGAAAGGGAGCCATTGCTTACATGGAAGACTGTACACATGAAATGCTTGGAACGACGCGCGTACCTTGAATAGATTTGGATAATTTGCTATCTGATGATAGCAGAAGAAATTCTAATACTCATCGAACACCCATTTCTCAGCAGCACCTTGACAAAAATGCCTCGAACGTACAATGTTTTCATAAAAAATATTCTTTTGCAAATTCTTCTGACTGAAATTGTGAGCCTGTAGCGAAGCCATTGTTCACAACACAACGTGTGTTCATCGATCTTTCTTTTCTTACATGAGCGAGCAGTTATACATACCTATATCAATGCACTACCAATGCAACAGGGCTGAAGTAAAGCCATATGTTGCTAGTTATGCAAATGGTTTTAGGTTGGCACAGTTTTGTGAACCAAAATTTTCCCAATAAAACTGAAAAATCATTTCGCCCTCCAACTTGTCTGCTTCGATGTAAACTAATGAGTTGTGACGAAAAAATCATGTAATAAAACGGTTGGAAAATCACGTGAACTCAACAACGTTCGACACTGGCACCAATCATAACAATTGAAATTAATTAATTTTCAACAAGGGAATTTCCGGTTGCTATTTTATATTCGGGTACATCCAGCATTACATTGTATCAGAGACGTGAGCCGAAAGAAGAAGACGTGGGCCGAAAAAATACCTTCGGATGCATTTGGCAGCAGTTCACCAGTTCAGTATGAACTAAAGTTCAAAATTGAATTTCATTTTTGGGCCATCACACTAGTGGATCGCACATGACACCATCCACACATGTGTTTCATTTCCTTCCGCATGGAATCCATGACAGAATTCCAGAATTTCTCGACCAGTTCTAGCTAACATCCTTTCTGGCTTGCTTACTTCTGCATAAGTTTTGAACTTGAACTCGACCTCATATGTCGATAATTACTATTTGTTTCATTAACCGTGCGAAAGCTGAACCATTGCGATCTTTTACATAATCGTTGATTATCAGCGAATCCTTAAAAGGTTGGTCTAAAAACGGAGGTAGAATCGTATCCTTAACTTGTTCATTTCACAGGGGAACTATCAGGGAAAACACTCTGAATTGAGTTCGCACTCATTTCCAACAAAAAACTTTTCCCAATACATTGTAACTCGAAATAACAACTCAAAGTTCTGCGTGATACTCTGAGATTACAGTAGGAAACTCCCGCTATATGGGCGCGAAATTCGTAGCAAACAAGATCGGTGAAAAATATTTTTTAAGAAATTGAAATTTGGGAAGGAATCTCCAATCTTTAGTAAATGGGCTCGTGCATTAATGACGTCCACACGTTTTTCCAGATTCTTGAAACCCCTACCTTCCGTCTACATATTTCCTATACCTGCAACATGGCTTGCCTCGTTTTCTCGAACCTACCCTCTTTTACTTTGAACATATGTTACAATAGAAATTCCCGAGGGGTAGATAATCGTGCATTTCGAGTGCAAAAGGATTTTCTACGTTTATCCCCCCTCGGAAATTCCATTATCATGATTGCTTTTCTCCAGCCACCTTTTAGTCATTTAGCCATCTCTTCTTCAACGACTGAAAACTGACGGTATAATCAAGTATAAACCGTACGAACTAATGTACGCCGAGGAGCGATAAAATTTTGAAAACGTGATGTGTCAATGAGAAGTTTGTCAGCCTACCAGAATCTAAACTAAATTAATGAAAATTTTATTCTTCTTTTAATTGGCTAATGGCACATTTTCTATTCTGCATTTGATTATTCATTTACAAAATTTATCAAAACAAGTTTCATCTAGTGAATTCCTTTCTCATTATATGATTGCCGGGTTGATTCCCGAAGTATGAAAACAATTAAAGTAATTAAATTGCATACTGCATGGAATTGGAATTATTTTTTATTGACTTCATCAAGGTCCGATTGGAAATTTCGAAATTGTTCATTATGGAGAGTGTATTAAACGTGAAAAGGATAATTAATTTAAATGAAACAAAAAATTACAAAAAATGAAAACTAAAAAAACAGATGAGAAAATATTGAATTTGTAAACAATTTTTTTTATGGATTGTGAACCATAATATTTCACAATTTAATTCCATAATTACGAGCACATTCATTTGCCAATTTATACCATCATCTCTGACCTTAACAAACACACACACACACGCACAAAATGTGTAGCAAATTAGTGAAATAAATTTTTAACAAAATATATGAAACTGTTGAATTGACATTAATCAATAAAAAAAAGGAAAATAATAAAAATTAAATTTAAATATTTAAATAAAACTCATTTGCCAAGTGGATAAAAATTGAATATTTATTAAAATTATTCATAACAAAAACACATATCTGTTGAAAAAAATAAAATAAATTCGAATGACTCGATTGTAATGTAAAGTTAAAAATTTATAGACACAAAAAATTGTAAAATAAAAACAAATTTAATTACACGCAATGATGATGATGATATTACAGACAAGGATGAAAGAGAACTTTTAAATAAGGAATTATTTTACATAACATAAGTGATTTGTTGTTTTGTAATTAATAATTAAGTTTTAAGTAAATGTATAAATATATTGAAAAAGAAACGAACTTTTTGGTTTTCCATTTGAATGGCGCAGCACGAGCGGCGGATAAACTAAAGAAAATCCTCTGTCGACCGGAAGAAGGAATATTCTTGGTCCTGAAGCCATTGAGCATTTTTACCAATTTTTTTGAAAGCTAGTACTGTTGCTGACCGAGTCACTATTAAGAACGTACAGAGAAACATAATATGCCGCTGGGTAATATTCCAAAAACTCTTTTCGAAACGACAATTAAATAGGGAGAGGTTTTTAGAAAAAAATGTATGGAATTTTGACAAATGGAAAATAAAACTCAACGTAATTTTCGTCTTCATCGGTCAAGTGATTCTGTTCCTCTGGACAATAGAATCAAAACTCTTCGAAGTGCTTATAAGAAGTCATTTTAAATCGATCTTACATGATTTCAATCCGATTCGTTAAATAAAATCTCTCAATATTTTTCATGTAATTTTGACCGAGTAGGTAATTTTTCACCTTGCAAGCGAATTTTCTATATCCAAAGGTGTTTTGAAGCCATTAATGACTTCAAATGACTTTTGAAAAAAAAATGGGAAAAATAGCCATTCTCTGAGATAAAGAAAACCACATAACCTCATTTTTTTCACTTTTTGACCAATATCTCGAAACGCCATGATGAGATTCTTTGGAACTTTTGGGAAATGATTAAGTACCCTAGGACCCACCGATTCCAGCAGGGAAAGCTTTTGTTCCGAATTTTTCCAAATTGAAACTAAAGGTCTCTCCCTAAAAGACAATAAGTGTGCACCCTTTGACGATATTATGGTTATGAGCTAACTAAACAATTGACAGAAATATTACAGTCCAGCAATTCATAGCGTTTTGTAAGTTGTGTGCTTCACATGTTCTGGGCTCATGAGATTTTTGTGGAACTTCTCCCTAATATGGGCTAGGTATTATGGAAGCATCAGTAATATCCACGCAATTTCAATGAACAGCAACGGGAATGGTTATGCTTTTCAAAAGTGACCGTACACCTGTCACAAACGACAAGCATATGAATAGTTATTTTGCTAACTAGTTGGGAAATGCAAGAAGTGAGCGAGGGGCGACGAACTTTTTGGACTAAATGGACTAAATCGCATGAGACTAGATGCATTTACCACCCTCTGAGATGACCAGCTTAAGTTGCCTTTATTTAGTTGATATGAAACCATACGATCTAGACCCACTTATCTACCGCAATGCTGAAATGCCCGAAAAAAAGTTGAAAATTCTTCAAACTGAAACACAACACTTCGAAGCTTTCCGTGCGAGAATAATCGAAGAACAACTAAAATCGGAATTTTTCATGAGCAAATGTGACACCACAAATACCATGCGGAAATGGCTAGTTCCATGACATTTTCCGTGACGAACGAAATTGGGTTTTGAAATAGCTTGGAATCAGTAAGTTTTCCGAAAGAAACCTGCATGTGAACCTTATCCGGTCCGCTGTCGTATGAATCAAACATACCAAAACAGGTAATGTCAATTAAGCATATTGCAGCATTGCAGTAGATAAAAATATACTCAATCGAATCTAGTACTTCATCACATCAAAACATTTAAAAAATGTTGATTTCGAATCTTTTACTTCAATTGTTTGAGTATGCATTCTGCTATATATACGGCTGAATCAGTCGAAGATTTTCATTTATTCTTTGTCGTTCGTATCAATAACAGATTGGCAACCATAAATGTAGCCAAGTTTTAATCATTTATGTGCCGTATAAACATAACTCATATAATCGTGCATGAACGGCGACAATAATAAAATGACAAAATCTATGTCTTAAATTGTTTGAAGTATTACGTTTTGTTTTATACTTGCATCTCATTCGTTTCACCACACCATTTTCTATTGAAAAGAATGCAGGCCAGAGCTTTTCGTATCATCATATTCAAATCAAGAAGGGTTTAGATGACAAGACATATTCTGAATTCTTCAAGAAATTGAAAACTTTACCGAAAAATTATACTGGCTCTACATTGTCTTCTTAATGCACTCTATTCCAATAAGCACTGTCTCACATCACAAACATGGCTTATTAAACATTAAATTTCTCAGACTTCGCAAATGTGGGTTTTTATGATGATCGGTGCTTTCGTTTGATTATTCGCAGATGGAACAGTTATGAATTTAATTAAAACTTTACGTTATGTGGAATACAAGCTAACATTACAATCACCACAAATGACTCACTATGTTTCCAAGAAAGGGATAAATGTGGCCTCAGCTCAGCACATTTATTCAACTTACATGTTGTCTTCCTCGAAACACTTCTTTGGTAAGTAAAATTCATAACAATATCTCTCATGGGTCTAATTCGCAAAAATGTCAAAACCGAATGGAATCTTATGCGACCGCAGGGAATTTTCAAAAAAGTCGTTACACTGTCCCTGGTGATAATATCATGAAGAAACAACGAAATAATGCATTCCATCACTCAAGGCATTCATTTAATGGAATGTCTCTAAAACACACCACATCCCGTTAGTTTAAGAAACGTATTGTATCTCCAGGTAAACAAATAAGAAGTAATTTTGAATTTATAATTCTTGTGAAATATTACACGCTATGCACTTGAGGCAACAAAGAAGCATACAGAACGTTCTGCATTCAGTGTGCGGAGGTAAGTGGTTAATGTGAAATTTTAAAATAAACGAAACGAACAACATCAGTTTTCCAAAGCTCAATTAAATGAATGCAACCATAGTGCGACGTAGAAATTTCTAGTTCAATAACCACTGAAGTAGACAAGGGACATTGTTCAACGACAAATATTAATAAAATGAAGCGCTTCATTGGAATAACATCGCAGTATCACGACGTTAAAGGTAAACAACATTTTCAATTAGCTAAGAAGAATTGAATAAACACTTTCTCATTTAAACGCGCACCCGAAACGCGCCCCCAGTATAATTCAAGATTTAATTTTTTGTGTACACTACGTGGACGAAGACATGCAGTCCACAATACAAGCGTAGTAGGTGTGCTTAAGAAGGTTGTATTCTAATTATCGTATTGTTTGCTAAGATATGCTTCTTTTGCATTGGATGTACGCAGCAAACACTCCTCAGTTACTCATTCCCTTGACTGAAAGTGTTTGTAACAAAAAAAGTTCACTGCATTCCTGAGACCCTAAGACTAAGGCTGTTGATGTACGTGACCAAAAAACTGAGTCAATCGACGCAGAATATCAACCTAAGCAAAACATTATTACTAAATGCAACACTAGGACCCACAGCGCTGGGCTAACAACAACCCTGTGAAAAATGCCTATTCTAAAATCTTAATTGCTGGAATGCCTGTAATGCCAAAAATTAAGAACTGAAATGCCTAAAAATTCAAATTCTAAAAATTCAAAATCTGAAAGCTGAAATGCCTGCAAATTCAAAATCTAAAACAGTCATACGAAGAAAAACATGGGTCGCGTGTAGCGACACGAAAAGAGAACGGGCTGTCGACCTCAGATATCAACGGCGGTCAAAGACTAGAGTGGGCTAGTCTTCATCAGTCGTTTCCGTTGTATCCTTCCGGAGACAGCAGTAAAACTTTCGATTTTGAACCAGTGTCCGAAAGTTCACAAAACTGAGAACTGAAATGCCTAAAAATTCAAATTCTAAAAATTCAAAATCTGAAAGCTGAAATGCCTGCAAATTCAAAATCTAAAACAGTCATACGAAGAAAAACATGGGTCGCGTGTAGCGACACGAAAAGAGAACGGGCTGTCGACCTCAGATATCAACGGCGGTCAAAGACTAGAGTGGGCTAGTCTTCATCAGTCGTTTCCGTTGTATCCTTCCGGAGACAGCAGTAAAACTTTCGATTTTGAACCAGTGTCCGAAAGTTCACAAAGAAAATTTGCCATCTACTGATGGAAAGCTCAGACATAACTGGAAGGCTACTTTGAACAATAAACCGAAGCGTAGCAAGAAAAACCGGCCAGCAAATATTCGAACAACAAAATCAACACAAAAAATAAAAGAAAAAATCCACACCGTACTCATTACCGATTCGACTCCACCACTCGCTTAGTTTCCAATCAGCTACACTTTCATCCACTAAATATAACCTCGTCACCAACAATCAACAAATTTCTCTCAGTCTCAAAAAAACAAACATCACGACAGAAATAGGAGATTTTCGAGTTTCCTCTTGTCAGGCGCTCCATATTTTGCAGTGAATATTGTCAGGACCAACGATTAGTGCCTTCAGGAGAAGTTGCCATATTGGAAATTATGAAATGTCAGGCTAACTTTTCTGGATTTTTAAAGAGAAATCCGTAAAACAACTTTTTGTCAAGGACTTGCCTTTGATTCGTGTTTCGTGAAAGTCTAATTGGTCGCTGGTTCTCGGTTTATTAGATCTCATGAAATTGTTGGAAATATTTGGATTAACTTGAAAACATAAAAAACCATCAAAAACAACAGAAACACTTCGAACTACTATTGTCGTCACAATGAAAGGAAAGAGAATTTAATTCCCTTAAAGTACGGTCTGCATGCTTCAAAAGTTTAACAATGATTGAAGGAGTTTCTTGCAATTTGAAAATGAAGTAAATTTGAATGGAGCGAAATTATTGGAATTGAATTGGAATTGAATGGTGGCAATGGAATCGTTGTGATGTGACAGATTTTTAGCCCTCTCGAATTGAAATGAAGAATCGAAATAAGTAATCAAAAATATAAGTCGAGGGATCTGACCCACTCAGTACTAACACATCTCGCTATACAGTGCATGGAACTCCACCATGTAGTGTATTGAAAAGAAATTGTAACAAACCTAAGCTAGTCGAATGCAATCCAAAGTAACGACAACGCTATAAAAAGGATACCATCTATGTTGCAGACGTCTATATCATCTGTTGTCGACAACGACCACAAATATAATAATCAGCTTTAAAGTCAATGTCTTCTTTTATATACCACATACCATATCACATACCAAATCAAATGAAGCGAAAGATTTTATTTCGGTTGGTCGAAAACACTTACTGTTTTTCCCATACAAACTGGGTCCGAATCCTGGTTAATTTATTTATTTCGAATTCCACATGTCATGTGGAATG
>JANTFA010009564.1:0-16323 GCA_026413405.1 Phytosciara flavipes | reverse complement strand
CTACTGCACGCTACGAGATTTGGTATTGTATTTGCACAAGGATGAGCATGGATTTAAAAAGAATCAAGTGAGTGTTTTCGCTATATCTCGCCATTATGTTAATCGCTACGCTGTAAGAACTCCACTTGTTTTCTGAGATTTTTGACCAACCCCTCCACACTTCGTCCATCTATTTACTATACTTACACCATGGCTTGCCTCGTTTTCTCCTCCTCCTTCTCATATGTGGACGTCATTGTTGCACAAGCCTTAAGACTTCTATGTCCCATCTACTTCATCGATAACGACGATCATAACAAATGAAAATCTCCAGCTAATGTGGCTAATTACGCAGGACCCATTCTGCGATGAATGAAATCGAGTCTTGAAATAGCTCGTAAACGGACTGGTTGACTAAAGTCCATTCTAACGATGAAAACAAGCACGGAAACAAATTTCTTTTTCTGACGCGTTACTCGCTTATAGCCAGAGTTCGAAAAATTTTGATTTGATTTGGAAAAAAGTTGATCATCAGCAAAATTTGATGATCAAATTTTGGATGTTGATGATCAGTGTCAATTTTTTTGATTTTTTTTCTTTCATACATTCTTGAACTTTTAAGACGTGACGAGCTTGAAAATCGAATAAAACGTTTTTTGATTTTTTGTGCAAAATCATGATGATCACATCAAAAAAATCAAATTGATTTGATCATCACGCTTTTTTCCTTGATCATCAAAATTGATTTGATGTCAACAATTTGATTTGATTTTGATTTTCGAACCCTGCTTATAGCAATGTGGCAACAAAAACTCTTTCGATAGAAATCCTCGCAGTACGTAAAAGACAACGATTTTAATTGACAAACGAAGAGATAGAAGAAGTTGCTAACATGAGACCCGTGACGCGATTGATGGGAATACATCCCCGGCTGGATTGAATTAAACTATTAAACGCTGAGCATGATAGTAACTAGAAAATCAGAGTCGCATACAGAAATAAAGCGAGGAAGAAGAGAAAACGGACGAGAGGTCTCACAAAGAACAGAGGAGGACAGAGAAGCCCAAAGACTTTTATGACTTACGATAACTTCCGGATGACTTGTGACCTACCGGAGTTCTCGTGATTTTTCCGACTTTTTACCTTTGTAAAATGATGAAACAGAACGGCCTGACCCGAAAAGAATCATTTCCATGCTTCTAAATAAAAAAAAAAAACTTTCCACTGAATTCCGTGGGTGTTGCCACCTTTGACCTTCCTGTGTTAATAAGTCTAGAGCGAAGATCTGACGGAGTGTACCGAAAACTAGGGACAGAATTTCTATCAAATTTAGAATTTAGTTTGAGTGATAAACCCAAATCGCGTATTCATACGGTAATCGTACTCTCTTAACATGAGCTTATTCATTTCATTGGTCGATAGAGCGGAAATTCAAAGGTGCTGAGTTCAATGGCTGGCATTTTGATTAAAACTCAAACCCATTTTTTAAAAATTTTGTCGTTCAACATCCATTTTTTTGTGTAGATGTCCGACAATGTGCACAATGCAATCCGTATTCACCATGCGCTGGCAACGAAAGCGGCTGACTATAAGAAAAAACAGCACGTCTTTCGACTACAAACCGCCGACCAATCAGAGTATTTATTCCAAACCAGCGATTCGAAGGAGCTGCAATCGTGGATTGATACAATCAATTCTGTGTGCGCTTCATTTTCGGCGCCGCCACTGGAAGGCGGTGTGGGTAGCCAGAAACGATTTCAACGGCCGCTGTTGCCCAGTTCTCAAACGAAATTATTATTGGTAAATGGCCTGGCTATAAAATATTGTTGTTGTTCGGTCAATTTGATTGAATATTTTACAGAGAGAACAACTGGCTGCGCATGTGGAAAAGGTGTTACAGCTCGAAGCCAATCTGGCTGATCACAAACGAGCCCAAGTTCCAAATAAGGGTTTACCGTTGCAAAATCACAAGGAGAAGGAAGCTTATTTACAGTATGAGGTACACGTTTGATCCGTTGTTTCTGATCGCAGATTCTAATTTTTCGCTATACCATCCAACCCCCGTACAGCTGAAACGCTACAAAACCTACGAATACATGCTAACTTCCCGTCTGCAAGAACAGGCCGAACAGGACGAACAGGCCGAATATCAAAACGCTTTACTAGCTGGCAATGACGAAACGACATGCAGTTATCAACCGTTGTCAACGGAAAATGTGATTCTGAACAATATGCCGCAACAGCTAAATCAAACGTCAAACAGGTATAGTTATCGAGCTGCAATTTATCGAACGGATGTACAGCCCGATCTTGGCTGACGAGTGATGGGCGTTTTTTCGGCTTGCGTGGTTTAGGGATTAGAATTTTGATTTTTTTTTAATTTGGTTTTTGGATTTCGGTTTTTGTTGATGGTTGAAGGAAAGGAAAAAAGTTTTTTTTTCTTTATTTTCGTCAGTTTTTGGTTTTTGATTCGATTTTTTTGTTTGTTTTTTCCGTTTTTTTGTTTAAATTTTTTTAAATTCTTTTGGCATGGCCATGAATGAATTGAACAAAGTAAAAAAGAGAGAAAAAATCAATCAAAAACCGATTGCGGCATACATATAAAAACAAAAAGGGAAGAGAGAGAGAGAGAGAGAAGAGAACCTTAGAGTTATTATTATGGAATTGGTGTTGGTTTGGTACTATACTCTATCTTAGTCGATGCTTTTTTTTATTATTTTTTATTTTATATTCTATTGTCTTGAAACAAACAAATCATTTTTTTTTCGTTGTATGTACAAACAAAAAACAAAAAGAAAAAAATTTTTATTTAAAATTTCAAAATAAAATCTTTCTATTTCGTTGACTTATCAATATTATGGTACACACACACACACGGCGCGGTTCACTAAAGCTTCGAATAACATTTGAATCAAGGCTCTGAATAGGTCGGTTTCTGACTTGACCTGGATTTTTATTTGACCTCACCTTGACCTGGACCAGGTCTCAGGTGAAACGAGATCAGTTTCATGTCATTCAGGTTCAGATAACAGATTGACCTAACCTGTTCCGAGTCCGATTGCTTCCTTTTATATTAACAATCTAATCAGCCCGGGAGCCATAAACAAGGCTCAACCAAGTTTTTTTTTTCATTTAGTTTTTATCCGTAGAGCCCATCATCATAGGCTCCGTAGGGATGACAATCGAAAGTAGATGAAATGCAAAATGTCACTCGTGTTATGAAAAATTGATGACGTGACGTAGGCCCAATTACATTTAAAAAACGTAAGGATGACCCATACGAGTGGTGTAGAACATAGTAGTTAGTTGTCCATAAAAGGCATACACCTCAAACATTGCATCTTTCGATCATTCCGTTGAAACTTTATGTCAAACGAGGCTTAATTTGAAAGTTGAACTCTCGAAAAAAATTCACCAAATCAGGTGAGACTTACTCGAGATATGGGGTCAAAATGGGCGGTCTGTTTCTCAGATCGCTGTGAACCGTTCACGATGGGACTGTGAAAAATAGTTAAATGGAACCGTGAGACCACCTCTGATTTTCTTTCATAATCTTGTTGAGGCGCTCGAGCACTGTTCAAAACAACCCACTCAACGGTTTTTGAGAGGTGGTACTAGGGTCAGTCAGAACAAAAAGATTTTGATTCTGGTGTTCCATGCTACTACATTTTCAGAGGAGTCATTTTCTTTGTCGACACTCGGCGAACTCTGACCAACCTCGTGTCCTGCTTAAATTTACTTTTATTCATTAGCTTCAAGTGCAAGCTTTAAAATGACACCAAACATGTCATGCGTGTCCCACAATTAGAAATGTTCACGCCAAACATCTTTGCATCGAAGTCATTCTACTCGCAAATTTAGAGCCTCAGAAAACAGTGCTCAAATCCGTCAACAAGATTCCGAAAGAAAATCAGAAATGGTTTTTCAACCCCACCGTGCGTTCAGCCGCTTCACAAGAAAAATTTTACGAAAATCGGATGAAATTCAATCGAAATTTTGATTACCTTTCGGAAATCCGCAAGGCTCACACTTTTCTAAACAACCAACTTGCAAAGCTTGAATTACGTAAATGGGAATTTGAATTTTGTGTTACTCATGTTGGACGGTAATGTCGGATATGGGCATGTCTATTTCCTTCAGGACACCGCTTCAACCCTTTTCTTTTACAGCTTTTACCGCACAACACGGTGCATCACGGTGTTACGTATAAATACCAAATACGCATTTGCGTACGTTATTCAATTCGACGATTCACAACTGGCTCACTTTGAACCTGTGAGATTAATTTTGTGTATCGAGACTCTCAGAATTTAATCCTTTATCGATCACAGCCACCCACAAGGCAGTCTGAGGAGCCCAAGTCACTCAGTATGTCAGATTCTTTGGATCAAAAAATCTGACACAAAACTGGTGATTGATCAAGGAACTAAATATCAAAATTTCACTCAAATCTCAAATGTTATTTGAAACTTCATTCAATCGCAGCGTGACATGGATCTACTGTATCTTGGGTCTTGTAATGATTTTCCATTTAATGGAAAAAAGTTTTCATTATTTTTTTGTTGGTCGTGTGTACGCTTTTATTTTATTTCTACATGTTATGTATTATGGTGAAGGTAATAATAATGGACTGTGTAATACTCGTTCGCTGTTTGTGTCACATCTCTTTAATCATTTTTTTGGTTGAATTTTTTTTGTTGTTGTTTTCATTTCTGTTATGGATATGATGCATGTTTGTTTAGCAAAGGAATGTAAACGGAAATGAGAAAAACAAAAACAATGAAAGTCGTCACATTTCACAAAAAATATTGGGGTTTAGAACGAAAAAAAAACTTTGCGATGCATGACCACAAAATGAATAGTTTCAAATGCCATAGCAGAGACATTAGCGAATTATAAGAAAATCGAAATTTCTTTCCCAGCAGTATCTGTGTTGAACGCGATACGATTCTCGGATATTCTCCCGATTCTCCCGATACGGTACGATTATCATCGCGATCAATTTTCTGCTTGAGGATTCAACCCAAACCAGACTTGAATTTCATTTCTTTTATAACTCGTTTATGTTCCCTTTTAACATCCACTTATTCGAGTGTGACCGATCATAACTGACTCCTACTTGAAAATATTTCATCTGATGCTTTGTGTACAATTAGGTCGTCAGATTAGGTCGTCTGGATACTTAATTCTCATGAATTTGTAGGATTAGGTGAACCTTGACTTCACATCTACAGTTTCAGGACATTAGAATTTAAAAAATTGCATCAACAAGGGAAAATCATTTGTTTCAGTTGCAAGGTTATGTAAGGTGACTGAAATGCAGATGAATTAGTGGCCATCCAACAATACAATATAGAAATATCGAATTCATCAGACAGACACCATGTGCTATATTTCATCATCATCGTCATCATTTATGTTACACTTGAAATAGTAGATCCTTTCCACGGTTGGGATAACTGACTGACATAAACAAAACAATTGGTGTTGATCCTAGAATTTTGTGTGCCGAAGAACGACGAGTACGACAGACATAATGTAGCCAATCGGATAACTAAAGTGTTGCGAAAAGTAATTTGTGTGCACTACCTATCGTCGGAATCAGCAGCAAATTGTCGTATGATTTAGTGACCTAATCAAGAACCTACTCGATACGATAAAAAAGTCTTTCACAGACAAACTCAGTCAGACTCATTCTAATGTTTAGTTGCTAACATACTTCGAGGAGTCTGATCAAAGTAGAACATTCTTGAGTGTCCCAGTTTCTGTTACTAACGAGACCAATGTCTAGCGAAACATTCTTCGAGTACTGCAGTCTTCTATTTCCTTACTCTGTTGTGGGCTGAATCATGCACCGTAAGTGTTGAAACGCCAAGATTCCAAAGACCAGACTGTTGTGAACTGTAAGTATAGAAACTAAACTTTCAAGAAACAGCTAAGTGTTGAAAATTCTTTGAAGTTCTGATCTTTTTTGAAACAGCAGAGTTGTCGTTCTGCGTCGTGCAAAGAGAATGCCATTGTCACACACCGCGCAGAATTGCGAATCCATTAGTGGATTTATCGCCTCACCTGCAATGTTACTGTGTCTTTCGTTTTACACTTCAAAAGAACATTCAAAGAATTGTTTAAAACCGCTGCATAGAAAATTAGTAATTCCACTGAAAGAAACCAAAAAGAAAAAGACAAATATCAGTCTTGAAACAAGTCACTCTGACGACTAACAGACATTTTCATCGGACCTACTACTTCCTTTGATCAAAACATTTCCCCAATATTTATTTCGAATCTAGCACTTCGAATGTTTGAGCATACATTTGCCATATAAGACTGAAATAGCCGCAAATCTTCGTAAATTGTTTGTCGTTGTTACGGGTAACAGATGGTCTGTAGCATAATAAATGAGTATGGACATGACGCTTCAACTTTGAATGGAAGCCGGCAAAAGCTCACAGCTGAGAAAATCGTTGATTTTGGAAGACGAACAAAAAATTTGGTTCTTCAAATAGCGGATGCTGATAGGTCGTGTGGCAAATATTATTTGCTTAGGGTCAAGCATCGTGCAATATGAATTAGGATTAATGACAGCGTACTCTTGATTTGGGTTACTCAAATTTTTTTTTCTCGAAAATTTTCAGCGCAAAATTTTTTTATTTTACTGATCGGTTTTTACATTGAATGAAATTTCCGAGACTTTGATTGTTCATGCAAATTCCGTTTCATAGACTGACACAAATGGAGATAGGCGTTGCGTATATTTATTAGATCACCACATTCATCATCCGAAATGATAATTCTACAATAAATGGGCCTAAACAAAAAACTCAGTTATCCCATCCTTTTTCCGATTTGAATTTTCGATTAATTCTTTGACTGAACTAAAATGAATTGTTCGCAAAATATCAGTAAGACTGAAATAGTAATGGCTTAATCAAGTGATAATCACCTTCAGCCCGATCATTTTATTTGACAGTAACAACGAAATGGCCCTGGACTGATGACCTTTAGTTTTTCCTCGGTCCTTGAAATTTTTTCGTTTTCATCTGACATCATTCCACATTTAACCAAAATCACATTCATTCAGATTCAGACCATGTATTTGTTTTCCCCCGAGACAAACATCACAACACAAAATTTGTTTGGATCCAATGTTTCGTTACTTGTTATATTTCAACGGTTGTTGACCGGATTATATATACGAAAATAGTTTGCATGATCAATTCAAATCCTAGAATGCACAAACAAATTAAAAAAACAAAAAACAAAAATGTTGATGAACAATTCCCTACTCAGACTAGCACTACTGTTGTTTAGTATTAATAGCTTTGGTAAATTACATTCGCCAAGAGTTTGAAATATTTAATTTGATTTGACGAGACTGATCTTACCAATTTAGTCATTGATTAAAATGAATGTAAAGTTTAGATGTGCACTTCATTGAATTTTATTATAAAATAGCAAAAAACAAGAAACTAGAGAAAACGATGAGAACAAGAAAGTCAATTTTACGAAGAGGAAAAGGAAACAGTAAAGTTCGTTAGTTCCAAGTTTAAAAAAAAAACAATTATTTTTGTGCCACATTTTGTAAAATGCACAATTCTCAATGGAACGAAACAACAACCAGGCAACAACTGAAAAAACCCAGTAAAATAAAAAAGTTAAAAATAAAAACTGAAAAAAAATGTAAAATTTGTGAAAGGATTTGGTTCTAACGTTCATCAGATTTTAAGGAAAATGTAATTGACTAGAGTCGGAGGGCCTTTGTGTATTGTGTCAGTCTTTCTTATGGCGATCCAGTTCGAGATTTGAGCCGTATTACCAGCTATATTACACTATGCGATACGAAAAAAGACTTTGTTCTACGACGGTTGTCGACGGTGCCCGACGACACGTATTCGAAATTTCGACATGTCTGGCACGACTAAGCTATCTGTTAAATTTTCTTTCTTGATTTTTTCATTCATCAATGCTAGCAAGACCGACTATTGAAGAATGGGAAGTTTTTCAATCATGTGCGAAGGTGCAATCATGTGCAAAATCTCTACATTTTCCAACATTGAAAGAGGTGAATGGGAACAGCACTGGACATCACTTGGAGTTTTGATTATAACTAGACTGCTCTGTAGACATTTGTATTTGTACAGCTCCTACTGTGCAAGGTCAAGGTCAATGCCTAAGGGTCTCAAGGTTTAATAGACCAAGTTTGCTCGCTTCGCCCGGCGATCATTACATTCGATTTCAGTAAGTTTTTCATGGAAAAATCACACCACCTGATAGCCTTCAACCACAAACGCAGATTTATTTCTTTGTTCCTCTCCTTTCGTAGTTTATGATCGAATACTAATCGACATAAAGCAAGTCTTACTCAAAAATCTCGCTCACTCCGCTCGCGTTACAAGGTATTCAGAGACAGTTTTTCTACAAGATGACTCGGTATCCATGTAAAACTGCAACTCAATTGAAATAGTTATTTGCGTTTCTGTTAAGCACAGTAGATTTTAGTTTCGAGAGCTGTAGCTCGAACCGTGTGAGTACGACAAGGAGAGTGCCCGTCTACAACAGGTACAAAACTTTCTATGATGAGTTACAAAATTACGAGAAAATCGACGTTAATTTGCCCCAAGTCATCAAAAGCAAATTTTGCTAACGCTCAGCTTCGTTGGTAAAAGAATTTAGATATTCGGTACAAACTTTGACGGTAGAGAGACACCCCACCACCTATTCTCGTTACATAGAGTCCACTTCTTCTTCTTTGCTTCATTAGTGTACACGACTGAACATGTACAAAAATTTTCCTTATTTTCTGGTTATTTTAACGATCAGGGTTATCTAGCGTATAGGGCCCACATAGTGCCCGAAAGCAATATTGTCGCAGAGCAAACGATTTCTCGAATCCGGATAACGTAATAATGCGCTATTGGACTGATAAGACACACACGCTCACTTTCTATAGATAAATTCGCATGTAAATGCTTTTACAAAATTTAAGGAACTAAACTCTTGAAGAAACTGATATTTAGAGTAGAAATTAAATTAAAGTAAAAATTTGAAACAAAACATTTTTAAGAAACCCAACCCAACAACTTAGATTTCTTAGTTTATGCATTAACAAAACAAAAACAAGTATTTGAAGGATAAACAAAACAAACAGAAAAAGAAACCCAAAATGTTAGACCATTAATCACCGCTGGAAATAAAATAAATAAAACAAAAAGAAGAAAATGGAAAAAAGTTTAAGAATATAAATTACAGTAAATTAATCTCATAAAAATATAAACCCGGAGTGTTTTGTGTCTATTTCCTTTCTTTCTTTCGTTGAATGGTTCTTCACTCCCGCTTTATAATAACTGAATAATATGATGACGAAAGGCATTTCTTTGGATGTGATTTTGAGCACAAAAATGAGGGCTTTGCTTTATGGTAAATCTTATTTGAAAATGTGTGCAAAAGTAACGATTTGTGGAGGAACTGGTAACTATATGACATTTAAAAGTAGCTTTGCTTTCAGTTGAACATATTAAGTATTTTGGAAAATATTTTTAGTTTTTGCTTTCGATATCAAATTTTGTTTTGGTTTTGTATTTCAAGTCTTGCTAATTTCTTTGTTCTTAATCGATAACTAGAGCAATTGTATACCAAATGTGGAAGAGGACGTTGTGTGAATATTGAAGACGCAGTTAAAGTCTTTTGACAATGAATATAGCATCAGCAGCGGGTTCTTCATGAATTGTTGCCGTATGTGTATCACCGAGTTGCATTCAACGTTTTCCTTGAAAATAGGCAAAGTTTTACTTGAGCTTGTTGGCTGTCGCATCGGGTTTCAGGTTGACAGAAAATTTTCAGAAATTTTGTTACCTGACAGTTTTGCAGCATTTTAAGTCAAGTCAACGTCCGAATCAGATAAAATTACGGTTAACCTGAGATTTGAATTTTTAACACCAAATTTAGAAAAGCTTCTCTGCCTCGAATGGCATATCTAGTTCTCAAAAAGGGAATGACAATTTGATTGACTTCCGCAACAATTTACAGCCTTGAGTTAAAGGTCCAATCACTTCAAACTGTTTAGCTGTAATTTGAAGTCGCGAGTGAGGAGCTTTCAGCGAGCCAATATTTGGCAACACCCAAGTGGTGGGTTCGTTAATTTGACTCCACAGAAAAGGAAATGGTTCAGTGTGTATATAGGATGAAATTGGGTTGGCTGTATCGAGATTTACATCCCTGAATGAGCTTTTACTGATTTCAACGCAACAACGCGTTTCAGAAACCATTCTTAATTCTTTTTCGTTGGGGTCAACTCAATGATAGGTTTGAGTAGTTCGTAGAAAATTAATCAATATACTGACTTCGATGTGACGAATGGAACTATTAAAGCAGTAATCATACTGAGAGCGATTCGAATCGCATCGCATCAGGTTATCGCCAAGTTCAGCTTTCACACAAACCTTATGACAATCTCATCGGATCCAATATGATTGCTGCTTTACTTCCAAACATTTGAGACATAGCGATTTAGGCAACAGTGGCTTCTTTTCAAAAATACCGATGGGATTCTCTATTTTCAGCGTATAAAGTCTGTAGAATGTCGACAGAATGTAGAAATATCTTACATATCTCGAACTCGAACATATGCTGGGGAATAGAGAAAAGCAAGGCACTCACCCTGTGCAAAAATTCTATTTACAAAGATCAATTCGATTTTCCACCATAGTTTTGAAATTACTGCAAAATTTATAGGTTATGTTAGGGGTCATTCATAAATTACGCACGCCCGAGATTCGAAATTTTAGACCCCCTACCCCCTCGCACGCCGACAGCAACTGCTTCATAGACTTTACATGGAAGCTTCCACATTTGTTATGATAAGTACAATCATTCTAATTATCGCAATCATTGGTACAATTTTCCTTTTTTTTCAATTAAACAAAAGTCTCGCCACTCGCTTTCCATTGCAGTATTTACAAAGCTTTAATTTCTTTAAAAAAAATTTATATTTGAATTTGAACCGAAAAAAAAAACAAAAAACAAATTTACTTAAAATTCTCATTTCTAGTAGAAAAAACAAAACAAAAATAAATTGAAAAAAACCCAAAAATTGTTTCAGATGTGACCTACGTGAAACACCTTCGTGAGATCCGACCAGTCGTTATTCATACAACAGTGATGATGATACTAGTGAAAGTGATACAAGAGGTTTCCACTTTCTATTTTGTTGTATAATTTGAATATGTTGTCGATTCTTCGCCTCCCGCTCCGGAAAAAACCATACTTTCAGATGAAGGTGGTGAAAACTCGAGTTTTTGTATTTTTGGTCTGGTTTCTTGGTTTCGTTCTCTGATCATAGACGTTTTTTTTTCTGGTATCTAAACGGAATCTATGATTGCTGAGACATGTGACCATTTTGAATGAAAATCTATCGAGAGAGATAAAACAAAGCCGAAACGGAGAAATTGAGAAAATAGATTTTTCAATTTGAAAAATGAGTAAGAAAAATTTAAACAAAAAATTTTTGATATTAAAAACAATGTGCATTGGAATATTCCCCCACTTCTGTTTTTTTTTATAAAATAAAAAGTTCTTAAAACGTTAAAACGAAAAGTTATTGGAAAATAAATAAGAAACAAAAATTAAAAAGTAAAAAATGAAGAAGAAAACTAATTTAATAAAAACAGCAACAAAATTGTTAAACATTTAAAAGCAGATAAAAATAGGGAAAGATGAACAAGTTGATTAAGAGGTTACAAGAAGAGTAAAAATGTATTATAATATATGCAAGATAATAGTTACTAGTTATATATAAACACGATACGATGGCTTAAAAAAATGAGATGCCTGCCAAGTGGATTAGTATATTTAAACAAAACTGAACAAGAGAAGAAGAAAAACATTTAATTTGATCTTCCTTTAAAAACAGAAGGGATAAACAACAACAAAAATCTTTTCTCTTGAATACCCAATGTATATTACAGACCGTGGATTCTTCTACCCCCCCTCCCCCTGTTTTTTTGTGTTTGTTTTTTATTTTTATTTGGAGAAAAAAAAGAAAGATTTTATTTACACTTAATGAACTTGATGAAATTTATTATTTTACAGGACTTTTTTCTTTTTTAAATCAATGAACAACAACAACGATTTTATCTTAAAAAACAAATATTTTTTTTTGTAAAATGTGTCGCTTATTATACACACAATTATATTTATATTTACAAATGAATGTGTGCGTTTGGAACCAAAAACAGAAGAGTTAACATAACTTTAAAGCTTCGAACCCGCGCCGCCGTTGATGAACCCTCACCATTACGTTTTTTTCGATTCTTTGGCTGTCCAAGCATCGGCATGTTGACAACTTATTTTACAGGCTCTTACATTACCTAGGCTCGAAAGTGTCTCATTACTTCACTAGGGATGAAAAAGTAAACCTCGACTTTAACTTCGAAAGGGATCGTCCACATATTACGTAAGCAAGAACTAACAATTGTAGATTTATGAAACTCGTATAAACAAACGTTTTTCACCAGATCTCATCCCATTTGGGTGTGGCTCATAAAATATGTGAGAAAAAAACCTTTGTTCATACAAGTTTCAGCTATTCACGTTGTCAGGTTCTGCTTAGGTAATATGTGGACGATCCGGAAGCATGGGAAATACATTCAATAACTCGGGAATAGAAATGAAAAGTCACGTTGTCATGAGAGTTTATTGACCTCGGCTTCGCCTATGATCAACAAAGTTCTCACGAAAACTGAACTTTTCCAAATTTCCATCCCTTGTTACGTCAGTTTTGGTCTACTAAAAGTAATTTGTCGATGTCCCTTGTTTGGCCCAGCGGAAAAAACTATATTTTTTGACTCAAATCAGCCTAATCGCCGTATGTGATTGATGTTAACCGATTCGGGTGAGGCTGTAAATTTTAAAATTACAAACTTGAATAACGAATGACATTGTCCTATATAAAGACACGGTTGACATATCGATCCTTCAAAATCGACAAGAAAATTTGAGAACGATGCTAGGCCTCATTTACATGTGATTGACAGACCATGATAGGTGCACTGCAACTGTCACTGTAACGTTTCAAGTGAAAAAAAATTCCAAGAATTGCTTATCGTTGCTCCGTTTTCTACGACCCATATTGTTTTCCACACTTTCAGCAGAAAGCCCTTGCCTTTGAAATTACATGTGGAACGCATGTGGAACGTAAAAACTTATCTAGAGCTGTGTTCAGAAGAACATAATGTTAACTTACCGTAATGGTTAGAAGCGTTCAAACAGAACAGAAATCTTCTCTGCTTGAAAGTGTTTGGTTTTCAGATTTTTGTGGAACGTTGGTTTTCTGGTATTACGGAAACCTGGGTTTATTTCCTCAAAAATTGGCTCTGTAAGGAAGTTTAGATCGAGAATGTCGTTTTTTTCCAACTCAACCAAGAACTTCTATTCCATTTCAATTAGTACGGTTTCTGGAACAAAGGGACAATGTTTCGAAATTATATGATTCAATTGAATCACAGAAAATTGAACACCGCCCCATCTAACTAAATATGGTTTCACGTTTAATGAATTTATGAGAAAGATGTGAAGTTTTTATAATCGGGAAAATTTGTTTAGCATTTTTAGTCGAACGTGTGAAATGTTGTTTAGTGGAAGCGAACAGATGATGCATTTTTCTATTAGTCTTTTTTTATATACAACGAGAGTACATGGATTCATGAATTTAGAGAATGAAAATTTGAGTTTAAAAAACAACAACAGAAATTTTTAGTTTTTAATGAATGAAATAGAGAAAATAAAATCAATGGAACATTTAAAGAACAACAAACAGAACCACAACAAAAAGAACATTCAATTAAATAAAATGATTAGGTTAATGATATACATATTGAACACACACAGACACATACATGAATAAACACACACAAACACACGCGCATAATAATATATTTATTCAAGTAAATATGATTTTCTAAGTAATTTTATGACAAGAAAAATGAAAATATAAAATTAAATGTAATGGAAAAGCCAATTCTACAATAAAAGGTACACCCCTCCCTCCCTTATATATTACTTAATTATTAAAGAAAAAAACATGAAAAAGAAAAAGTAAAATAAACGAAAAATCAAATAAAAAAGATTCAAAATCTTATCAAATCAAGTTGTTTTTGTTCAATTCTGCATCACCACCTGTGAGAAAAGTGAGAAAGGTCTAAGTATAAAACACAACGTTATGACGTCACGTGTGCTGTCATCAAATTGAAATTGCTAATAACTCGACAAGCAAACACTTTCATAGGACAATAGTATGTCCTACCCTCCTCATTAAGATGTGTTTTTGATGCATACTATCTCTATTCATAAGACTGCCTCTTTGCCAAGCTAGCAGTAATAGATAGATAGATTTAGTGGGTATATGATAAATATATCCTTGCATCTTGGCCGCCAGTTGTGCGTGCCTACGCCTACAGGGAACTTAAGATTTAAATCTGCCTAGAGCATTGACATAAGTTCAAACCCTGCTTGGGAGAAATACTTTTGATGCACCTAGCTTTGAAGTAAGCAGAACATTTACACAAAAAGTGTTCCGCTGTTTGAATACCGCCACATTGGTCGCAATGTGGGTCTTCTTTGATGCGAATGGAGTGCAAATGATTGTTTAGACTACAGTGATTAGGTTGGTCAGTCGCTTGTTATCCTTTTTACAGAGGGAGAGAAAAATTTTTTCCCGAAGGGTATTTATCAGGATACAAGTCTGAGTCTGAGACAGCGTAGTTAACGCGGTTACAATACCCTTGAAATTCCTTAGCTTTAGCTTTCCATTTTCCATCATTTTATTGATCTTTGGAGCGTGGAGGGTCCGTGGGACGGTTGACCAGATTCTTGCATGGCAGGAATCCGATTTCAGGAGACTGTTGAAAATATTGAACCAGAGTCAGAGCTGTTGATCGAGCAACGGTTGATATCGCAGCGAAGCGGTTTCATTTATGATGAATCCCAGTAACTTATCGATCTGACGACACCTCCCTATTGTATTGATAATTATGTGATAGTTTCCTCATCACTAGAAGAACGACAAAATTTAAGATGTCCAGTGTCTCTGACAGGGCAGAAGTCATTTTTGATGGAAATAGTTGTCGAAGGACATTGAAAACTCAAGTTTTCACGTATCACAAATTTTGAAGCCAAGCTCAATATTCATATGACTTAGTCCCGTGATGAAAGAAATTGGGTCTTGAATTAGCTCGAAATTGATGCGACTTTCCTTAGAAGAACCTTCATGGAATCATATCTGCTCTACATGGGACAAGGTCGTGGATTACTTCATATGAACTTTGTCGGTCTGCTGAATTATATTTTTTATGTTAATTTCGTCGATAACTCATCACATTTCGATTTTACTTAAATGAACAATTTTCCATCCTACTCTAGTTAGCAAAAACGAAGAGACCACATCTCATAGCTGAGTCCTACCCTATGATCAACGGAGATTGGTAAAAAAAACATATGAAAAAAGTTGTTGAATCTGCTACTTCACCTGTTCATTACTTTAATATGACACAAATTTGACTATTATCATTCACTGTCTGAGAAGTCCCTTACGAAGTACGATAATTCAGGATCAAGGTACCGTTTGTAACACCTTCCAACACATTGGTCAAAGTTTTACAAGCAGAAAAGCTCATCTTCTGGAAAGCTGTACAAATTTTCGCATTTTAGCTTTATTCCACAAAATAATTTGATTTGTGTACTCTTAGTGCGAGCCTTCGCAGCTTACGTTTGCACAATGTGTTCGTGGGCATCTATGTTTACGCGGATTCGTACAGGGCCAACGTGTTTGCTATGTTCTCAGCTGGTTTTCTTATCAAAATTTGGTTTGATTTGATTTACGAGAGTTATCAGAGCTTGTAGTTGTCATAAGACTGTATTTCTAGAGCAATGTTCACGTGAAATATCTTCCGTTCGTAAATATACAAATTGAAATAATCCTTACAGATGATCCTTACCATGATTTACAAGATTTTTTTTCGATTCAGTCACTCCTGTATTGGAATTTCAGTTTCATTTGCAGATAATTTCAACGTTGTATTGTGCTTGTACATGTATGTCACTTTTGTCTTTTCTACATTCTCATTCATTATTATTGGTAAGTGAAAATCGATTTACGAAGAAATTGTGATCGCAATTGCAAAAATTGGTATGAAAAGACTGGTTCTTCGAGTGTTCATATATTGACACAGATATTTTGGTTGGTATTATGTATACCGTTTGTCATGCTCAAATTCATATCTCCAATAGCCGTGATCGTCTAGTGGTTAGGACCCTACGTTGTGGCCGTAGTAACCCAGGTTCGAATCCTGG
>JANTFA010009453.1:0-16323 GCA_026413405.1 Phytosciara flavipes | reverse complement strand
GGCCATTTTCTTAGGTCACCGAAAACAGTTCTACCGCTTAATGACCATCACTACCTTTCAAGCAAAAAAAATTTACGCAATTCGGATGAAATGTGCTCAAAATACGAGCGAAAAACACTAAAATCTAAAATGGCGGCCGGCGGCCATATTGTTAGGTGACCTAAATAACTACTACTACGTCACGCTCGTCACTACCTTTCAGACGAAAAAAGATCATGAAAATAGGATGAAAGTTACTCGAGATATCGAAAAACAATTCTACCTTCACTGTACGGCCGAGTAGCTCAACTTATACTATACTACTACTTCCTACTTATAGTAGGAATATCGCGCCGGTGGCGTCATTTATGATATGATTTTCGTACAAGGAAAATTTCCTATTGTGAATCACGTCAGCTTATAGCAATTTTGAAAGTCTCAAACGAAGTCTAATTTAAAAAATTGAACTCTGAAAACATTCGCCAAAACCACGAAAAGTGAGAATTACTCGAAATATAGTCAAAAAACACTAAAATTCAAGATGGCGGCTGGCGGTCATTTTCTTAGGTCATTGAAAACAGATCTAGCTGCTCACTTCTTTTTCTTTCAAGATGAAGAGGAACTTCGTGACTCACAATAAAAAACTTTCATTGTAAGAAAATCGTATTGTGAACGAGGCTGGCGCGAAAATCCTTCTTTTATAGGAGGAGATCCCAAAAGACCCTTGAATTTTAGACAAGCTGTGCGATTTTCAGCCCAGATTAACTTGTGCAAGATCCATTCAGGGATCTCTTGTAAAAATCTTAAAGACCAACATTCTCCTCGATAAAAAGTGAAAAAATGCTCAAATGACTGCCGGCGGCCATTTTGTAAGGTTATAGAAAACAACGCCGCTGCACCAGACATCATAACATTTCAAACAAAAAGAATTCGTGGAAATCGGATGAAGTTTACTTGAGTAAGCGATCAAAGCTATACCTTCACTGAACAGACGAGTAGTTCGACTTAGCCGACTTACTCCATTGACTCTTACGTCCAAGCCCGTGATCCGACTTTGGCGATAGTTATTTGGATCATAATGGACGAAAGTAAAAAATTCAACGGTGTGCGGGAGTTGCTGTACGCGCCGAAGGCTACCACTCACGAAATTGCCAAAAATCTATCGTTCAAAACAAATACCCAAATATTTTCCGAAGTTGGTGTATTCATTTGCACCACTTGTTAAATTTTGACTTTGTCGGTAATATATGCGAGAAACCTCAACCAGACCTCGAAAATAATATTAATTTGACCATCTCTCTACATCGACTCGACTGATTTTGCTTATCTGTCAGCTTAAACTGGCATAAAACGGGGTAAATCCCATCAAGATTGATTAAGTTTTACTCAAATTATCATGAAGGCAGACAGATGGACGAACACGAAAGGTTTGCACTTACTTAGAGATTCAGAATCGGCGTTTTACAAACGTAAGAGTGAAAGCATACGACCGTTGTACGTACGGGTCTGAAAACTGGAATTCTTTTCTACGTCAATTTCATTTTATAACTTTTACTGATCTAACCAGAGAACTCTGCTTAGCATTAGGGCAATTTTTCTTCTAAGTGGATGACCTTCAAACAGTGAAAAAAAAACCGAAATCACGTGGAAACTTTATTCATGATTTACTTCTCTAATCATTTCTATTACTAGCAGGTGCTTCGATATAACCATGTCAGCTTTCTAGCAGCCTTACAGAGTCTGTTCAAAAAATAAAGAGATCAAAATCGGACAGTGTATTACAATGCCATGAAATGCTCAAGGTACACCATCCGATTTCCATCCCTCCAATTTTGTAAAAAAAACTTTGTGAGGTTGCTAGAAAGCTGCCTCGATTTGATCTAACTATGACTTTGCTTTTATTCGACGAGCTTTAACGATGGGATGTCTAGCATTGTGAATATTTCGACACTCTAACATTTTTTGTGTGCCTTTTGTTTGTTCATCTGCAGTTACACGACCATACGCATATTGCATATTATTATGCTTTGGAAAACGAATCTAGCTATTATTCATACATTCAATTAACTTCGAAGTGTTACTTTTCATTGAGCAACGCGAAATATGAATGCATCGGTTTCTGCGAGTTGCAATATTGCAACTTTGTTATTAGATAATAATTGGTTAGGTACCTTACACACAGTCATAAAGATGATGCATATTCTTCATAGGTGAAGGCGATGGTAGTCGTTACCTATTGTAATTTCTGAAATATTTCATAATTTGTTTTATGGCAGAGATTCGGTTCTGAGAGCAGCATGTTATGAAGCGGAAATTTAATTGGTACATCAGCCGACATCATTACTGACATAATTAACAAATTTATAATCGGTATACAATTAACACTAGGAGAATTTAATTGCGATAAAAATTATAACTCGCATGCCATAGTTCCAGCACAATTTGCACCTATTTGGTCACGGTCTTCGTAACACTAACTGCTGGGTTAAACTGATTCTCCGTCGAAGCATTTTTTTTATTTCTTCGTCTATATGAAAATATTTTTCACTTTCTGTTTGTAATGTAAACGCTGAAGGTAATTTGATACAATCGTAATTAAATTAGCATTTTTTATTGGACAGAATGTGGTAAACTGTCGCAAGCGAAAATAAAAATTTGTGAACCTAGGAAAGCAATTAGGTACGATATTGCTGTAGAAGCATGGAGTCTATCGAATAGATCAGATCTGATGACCCGATCGGTTTCAGGTTCAAAAACTATCCGACAAAACATATTTTAATGTGAAACGAATTCGATGTCGAACTGATTTCAACACGTGTCCTTAGTCGAAACTATTAACACAATGGATTGCCATTTTACGATGAGTTGTTTCTGCTTTCTTGAAAAATTTTCACGGTTTCACCTCAAAAACTTCGACATCCACACCTCTCAAGTAATAAGATCCATTAGAAATTGACATAATTTATGGCTAATGTATTCTTAATAACCAAAATAAATGTTGAAATGAATGTGAACTAAAGTTGTGTATCGTCAATCGAAATCTGCTGACGATATTTACTTTGTCTAAATGAAGAATGACGTCCATGTAGACCCCGATGATTGATTGTGATGATGTGCTTGCTGTCCTCTGATAAGGTTAAATATTTTGGGTGAGCCTTTTTGTCGTTCTACCAGTAGTATTTTATGGCATTGTCGGAAGCTTTTGACAATTTTGACTCGTGCATTCTACGGTCATCCTTTTCGGTAAACAACATAGTTGCAATTAAGCTCATTTTTGAAAGATACGGTAGAAACATTTATGGTAATTAGTCCGGTCTGCTATGCCTTCTCGCTCGCTAAGGAATTTTACTAAATTTTGGTGATTAAATTATGATTGCAAACTAAATTTCAGAAACGAGAGATTCATCTGCTATCGGTAATGATGACCGTAATAAGCAATTGATTCGACATTAGCATTCCGTTTTATATAAAAATTTGTGTTGAACCAAAATGAAGCAACAGATCACCAATCGAATAAAACGAAATATTTCTAACAAACGAAGTAGCAGATTTTCCGAATAAAACAGCTATACGTCTGCCTACGTCTGTTCTGTAAGGATAAATATCTCTGCCAAATCTGAATATTTTTTGATGGTCTCCTCTCAACGGATTCTGGTTCAATTTGTAAAACTCATGGAACAACTTTTGTGTCATGGCCTGGAAGAGTCCGAAGTGTGGAGGGATATGAAGCCTCAGCTCTGTGGAGCATCTGTACTCTTTCGACCCGTACGAAGTACGAGGGTCTCATGCCTTTACTCTTACGTTCGTAACACGTCGATTCCGACTTCCGGAGTAAGGGCAAACCTTCTGGGGCCTAGATGCCAAATCAGCAATAAAAAAATTTCTGTCCGTCTGTCTGTAAACAGAATAACTTGAGTAAAACGAAATCAATCTCGATGGGACTTTTTTTCCTCGATTTGTTATCAAAAAAGTGAGGTCAAGTTCGAAGATGAGCGAAATCGGTCGAGCCGATCCAAAGTTGTGGTCGAAATAGTGGTATTTCCGAGGTCTGGTCAAGGTTTATCACATATATTATCGGCGGTATTGCACGCAGAACGTTCCTAGATGGTGAAAGGTATTAATTACACAAATCCAGCAAAAAAACGTTTTTGCTCGGAAAATACCAAGACCATGATACCTTTGAATGATCTGTCCATTTCTGAGTCTTCCCACACTCATTCCAAAGTTAGAACTCAAGGATAAGAAGCGTTCCATCTATTTTTTGGATTCCTCTCTAGATTTGTGGTAGTGTAGAGATGTTTACAGGTCATATCCTGAAATTCCATCCCGATCACCTACTTCTCAGCTCTAGAACTCAAGGATTACAAGCACTTCCTTGAGTTTTTTAAATTCTCTTGTGGATTTAAGGAGAGATTTAGCTGTATAGAGGTCCATTCCTAGAATTCTATTACCTTCTTCCTAGTTCTACGATGTTACTTTTTAGAACTCCATCGTTCCTTAGAGTCTGTTCTAGTAATCATGGACGACAAACATTTCCACGTGTTTTCCAAAGCATTTTTCGGAATTAAAGAAAAGCGTAAGGTATCATTTAATTACTCCTGAAAGCCACTTCTCAAACTAGAACATAAAACTCTAGGAACTCACAGAACATTTTTGTTTCTAACACACTTTAAATGAATCACTGGCCTCAACCTATCAATTCTGGTTTTACTTTCACGTTGGATGTCAACGATATCGACCGGTTTGTTATTCTAAAACGACTCAAAAATTTATTCTTTTCGCATCAAACCTTTTTGTGGTGGAATGTCGTGTATTTGATGTATTGACGTAATAGGTGGGTCTTATTGCAACCGATTAGCATTCAGCATCATGTGATAGAAAGACTAGACAAGATTCATTTGCTATATATTTCGAACGTTGGTTGGGTCCATCATGACTGTACAAATAGTGAAAGGCGGATGTGATACATTTCGATCACGTACAGATCCAGTTCTACCTTGATAAACGAACTAAGTTCTACATGTGAATGTCCAATGTTGCGATAAGAGCAAACTCACAATCGTATTTTTGAACAAGTTTGGGTAACTGCTTTTAAAAAGTCGCTCAAAAAGACACAAGAGATGTTTTTCGGTCCTAAAAATGTTTCCGAATTAATGAATTACGTGGTAGCAACCAATGTGGTTTGATTTATTGCTTGCCACATGCGAACGTTCAATTTCACACGAAAATTCATGAGAAATGAACCGAGAATGTTCCACCATTTAACGGATCATCTGCGCAGGTAACATTATATTGCTAAGTCTTTTATCTTTATCTGCGGTTCACAGTTTGAGACTCGGTTATCTGCTGAAATATCTGCTAAATCAATGCACTCCAAGCATGAGAGGTTCTCTGAATAGAGTAGCTGAAACTGGACAGTTTGTCTTACTGTAAACATTATATGGGAGAAATTTTTTCTTATAGATTGGTACTCTATCTAGCAGCTATCGACTATGATCACTTTGGCTGAGTTTGTATCGATGATTATGTCCGCTGCAGTGTTGTTATTTTGTGTGTGTGGTGCAATTATATCAGGCTTATGTATGAGCTGTGTCAGCCCGTTGTGTGGTTCGGTGTATGTGCATTTTTTCGGCTATGAAACGTTGACCACTCCTTACTGATTATTTAAAAGTAACATTCTGTGAGATCCGTAGCAAGAAATGTCAACTGCACATTGTTCACAAAACCATTTACAACATAAAAACTAGAAAACACCGACACTGCGACAGAGCCCCGTACGATCCCGACATTCTGTTCAAACTACATTTGCCTTTCCAATGAAATACAAATCACGCAGAGCACTTCAAGGACCATACTCCATCTTCGTTTGATCAACATTCTATTCGCGCCCCGTTTGCCGTTCAAATGAAACCAAAATCACGAAATTCGGATTAAATTTACTCGATTCACATCCAAAAAAAACACAGAAAGCTCTTCCTATTGAACTCTCCCATGACTCTAGCTCATTACTCAATTACAACCAACTTTTTTTTCTAGATTGTTGTTGTCCGTTTCTATGTATTATTTCGCGGATATCTTCCAGAAACGCTAAAACACTTAAAGCGCCCTAGCGAAGGTATGGGCCGTCCGAAAATGCCCATCCTCAAACTAGATCTTTCAGAGAGAGAAAATTATTGAATTCGGATTTGATTCACTCAGGTTATCGACGTGATAGACGCACAAACATATCCTTAAATCCTATGAACCTTCCGTCAGGCTCGTAATTCACGCCGTAAGTCCGCTCGAAATTTAAAAAGAAACGCAAGATTCGGATCGCAGACGCAGCGTTGTATGACCCATGTTTGCGATATTCTCAAATTAGAGTGCGTTGACATTTACTTTTCAATTCATTTGCTCATTCATCGATTCACTCAAAATTCAAATTTCCAAGCGGACTTACGGCGTGAATAATATTTAAACTAAGGGGCCGTGCACAAATGCGTCAAAATGGGACCCCCTCCAGGAGTGACTTCATTCGTGTACGATCCCTAATAGCCCATCGTACTTCGCTTAAAACTGTCAAAATGTATGAGTTGAAAAAAGTCAGGAAAGAAAAATGTGTCAATTCATCCAATTTTTTCACTGTACTAATCAAAGTGTCGTAACTTCGATCAGTATTATACAACTTTGATTGAATGGAATAGATGCTTTGAAGCGTCGTTGTTCCAAGAAATTAATTTCAATGCATCGTCACGTGTAACGAACTATGTGTCACATGTGGCTGCAGACCTCGGAGACATCTCAACCGGTTAAAGTTTTGATGCCGATCAGAGCAATGTTGTGCGCAAAAATTTACGATTCTTCCGTTTTTCTTCAATATATCCATCGTTTTAGGTTCAAATCTGAAAGGGCAAAACTTTCTCGACCACGACTTCAGGAAACGTTTTTTCTCAGAAATTTTCTCACGAAAAGCGCTCGCCTAAGGGATGCAATTTATCACACTTTTGCAATTCCTGCGCTTATTCTGTACATTACAGCTTGCACTTGCATCTCTTAGACGATAGGTCTTCGTGAAAAAGCTCTTGAGAGACAAAGTTTTCTGAAGTTATGAGCAATGAAATAAAATTTGGTTCCTTGAGATTTGGACGTATAACAGTGGAGATATTGTCAAAAAACGAAAGTAGCGCAAATTTTTGCGCTAATAGCGTGACCCAACCCCTACGGTTGTTACGTGGCTTAAAAGTCGGTATTTTCACCTGTGCATTTGATTCTCTCGCCTTCGGCTTGCCGCATACAAACGATATACGCGTTAAAATAAGCTTACAAACGTTACGCAATCTACTGTACTTCCTCCAAAGAATAACCAAGCGTAAATACTGCTAATTATCATTTTAAGTTTTTCATTTTATTTTTATTCATAATTTTAGTCGTGTACATAATATGTAAACTCTATATCGATAAATCAGTTTTTATTCTTCACTTTTAATTATAATTTTTGTTCAAAAATCTCATTTTTAATTTATAAATACAAACATCATGACATAGATTTGCAAAAAACAGTTTGAAAATTATTGTTAGTTGCAATGCTCTGGATCCAGCCAACAATCCACAGCACATTAACTAAATGTTTTTTTAGTGTTTTATGTATCTCAATTGTAAATTGTAATTATTAAATTCATTTGCAGCGTTGTGTTGTGTGAGCATTAAAAAAGTAATAATTTGAAATGGAGTTAGATGTTAAGTGAAATTTGTGTAAAAAATTTACGAATTCACAGAGGATGTTTTATTAATATTTACACACAATGGTTGGTAGCGTTATAGTATGTGGAGGTACCGCGATTTTAGAATAATTTTCTCCTTCTTCGTCTCATGTTCATTAATACTTTTCATGTTAAATCCCCTTTACAGCAAGTTGTTTTTCAGCGAATTTTTATCATAATTGAGCTTAAAGTTCATCAGATAGTCATCATCTAATGGTGTACTAGGCGAAACACTATCATCTACTGCTGGCGGCTGCAACTCGTTACTCTTTCGCAAGTAATACAGTTGCATTGCACTCGCATGGTTATCGTCATCAACTGCAGCATTTTCATCCTTTTCCTCACTATCAAAATCATCAGATGTCGTGCTGTCCGGTGCAAATTTGAATTCTTCGTCCCTTCTACCAAGCCGAATGAAGCCGTTGTCAGCTCTACCGAATCGAATGTATTTGTCCAATCTTCCAGGTCTACTAATCGGTCTCAATGGCTTCAGTGAATTGTCCACTGCATTCAAGTTGTCCGCTACCAAGAAACTATCTTTATCGTTCCCACCATTACTCCTACCGAACCGTATAAATTTGTCGCCTCGTCGTCCAAATCTCATCGCTTCCGCATTGTCATTCCTCCCGAATCGCAGCATACCTTTATCACTGCGACCCAATCGGATGAAACCGGTGCCTCTGAAATTGTCACGTCCGAATCGAATTAGATTCTTTTCAGCCCGCTGGTACCGCGAATAGTCTTCACTATCTCGTCCGAGTCGAACGAAATTCTTTTCACTGCGCTTAACATTCCGTTTGTCTCTGAGAATGTGTCGGTTCTGTGATAGTGCATCGATATGAACGGGTCGTTCGTCACCGTTCGGTTCGGCAAAATGTACAGCTGACGTCGATGTTGTTAGCATATTGTTCGGGCCGATTGTTGATGAATGGACGAGATTCGGATCGAGTAGAGCGCCCGTCAAATGGCACAGTTTGCTGACGAAGAAAATGATTGTGATTGTTGTAACCATATTACCACAGCGAAGGTTGAATAAAGTCACTAGGAACCTGCGGCAGAAGTAAAAGGAAAATTCTGTTATTCTAAAATTGATATGAAAGGGTGTAGAGGTAGGTGTTATCGTGCCGCCGTCTATAATTGGAATGTTGTCGCGTCACACTTTAAAGTGAATTTTAAATTCAGAACAGTAGAGCCTACAGTGTGTAGGCTTGTATCCAATCTATTTTCGTGTATAGTTGCACTGATGAAGTAAATTAATTTGCTGTGAAACGTAAAATAAATAAAGGAACAGAAAATTGCCTTTGCTTAATTTGAATATCAAATGAAACGAATGTCTCATCAAACAAAGTATTTGTTTGCAATGAGCTATTTCTGTTCACTGTACACAGTGTAGAGGGTCTAGAGTGTCATCTTTAACAACACTAACAAAATATTTATTAGCCTGGTAAATTCACAAAAGAACATTGCTGAAGGACTTTCGCTAATAAAGATATGAATAAAGTTATTCAACGTTCTGCTATTTCATTTGATGCATATCGTTCCGAGTGCTTTCAGCAGGAAAAACGTTCCATTTAACCGTTATTTGTTTGATGAAATGTGAGTCGATGAGAACGAATGAATCAAACAAGAATCATAGGCCCATTTAATGGTAGATGACGTTCAGGTAAGAGGGCGAGGGAAGCAAATTCTAGTTAGAAGCATACAAAGTTCTACTTAAAATATTGATCTACGTCGATTACAAATAAAAGTTAAGACAATTGCCTAGACCGACTACTTGAGGTATTTTACTCCTCCGCGCAATGAGTTTCAAAGCTCCTAGTTCATGAGATAATGACTCATTTTCCGAATGCTCAGTGAGTAAAATGCTAAGCTGCCTACCGCTTTATCAAATGACATTGAAGATGATGAAAGGTCGTTTAAAGAACATTTTAAAGAAGAGAGCGGGTGAGAGTACCTTAAATGTATTTTCATTTTTGATACAATCGGTAACCCTAAAAGTTTAATTTTTTTGTTCATATTCAGTTTATCCTGCCTTTGACCCTATCTGCAGCTGTAAAGAGTGAAATTCGAGAAATCGTCGAACAGCTTATGTGGAATCGAGATTCAGGCCGTCATAGATCCTAATTCTTTATGAGTAAAAGCTCAAACAAATCCCCGATCCATTCAGTAAAACTTGTGGAATCACGTTTTTCTTGAAACACTCTGGTTAGACCGCCGGTACTCTGAGAAGAATGGTCTTCAGATGGGTCACGAAAACAGTTTTTAACCAATACACCCAACAAGATAAATCCATCTAGTCATAATGTGCTCTATTATGAGGCTTAATAAGACACACACTATCAGTGGTGGCTGTCCGACTCACCCACAATTGTAAATCCTCGAAAAATACGATTCTTTTTAGGGCTCTGGGCGATACAGGAGATTGGTGGTGGAAAGCTCCAAGTCAGAGTTTTGTAGCTGGCATTGAGCACTTTCCACTGCTACATCACATGGTTGCGACTTACGACCGACGTCACAGATGGAGTTGATTTTTGAAAATGCATACCGACACATGAAATTTGGGAAAGTCGACGAAATTTGACTTCATACAAATTAGCTTTCTTCCAACGACTACTCCCAAATTTAATTATTTCCAGCTTTATTGGAATAATAAATTTATATGAAATATGTCTCCGCTGTAATTTTTTGGGATTTAGCTGATGAGGAAAGCTTTTCCATCCATTCCGTTTGACCAGGTCACGTGAGTTATTCGAAAAAAAACACCGGGTCTGATTTCACTGAGTCATCAATTTTAACTGCATTTGCGGTAAAACCGTCGATATGCTGCTCGTTGACGACTAGCGAAATATTTGGCTTCAATAAAAGCTACTACTTGAGCTTGATTAAGTTTTTACTCGAAAAAGAAAACCGTAAAGAAAGCGGAACATCTTGCACATAATGTCATCTGTTAACGGCAACATCGACAAACGAAATCAATGAGGTAAATTTTGGCTTATGGTTTTAGCAAAATGTAAGTTATGCTAACAAACGATGTAAAAGATTTTATTTTCACTTGAATAAAATGAAGTAGCAGATTCGGTACTTAAGTTGATGGGAACGTAATAGGGGGTCAGTGAACATTTCAGAGCGTAGAGCAATGTGCTCTCACAAAAATTAAGTGAAAACATATACAAAGAATTTAAGAAACAATATTGTCCCATCCCGTTTCCTTCGATGAAGGAGAGTAATTGCCTTCGAAAATATTCCCAATGCCCACACGAGTGAAACTTAATGACGATGAAATCAATTTTACCATAAACTTGTCGCAATAATTTCATTCTTTTTCCAGCAAACTATTATAATGCGGTAAAAGTTAAACTCGGAATTTTACTGGTAACATTTTCCATCAGCAAAATTTATTTGTTTTCGTCTTATACAAGCACTGTACAATGCATATTGCAACATATAAGTACTGAAAAATATTGAGTACAAAAAAAACTTTTAAATCCATCGAATAGAAAGAGACTTCCATTCCATTGTGCCTTTAATAGCTAGCTAAAATTCATTCACTATGTTTCGTTTGCTCACGATTTTTATAGAATATCGTCGAGGAACAATCATGTATTACGTCTACACATTTCATGTGATGCCTTTTCACACACAAGATACTATCCATACATGTATCGTTGTATCCAGTGCAAGTAGATATGTTTCTGTTTTGCAACAAATAAATAATAAACCGTCGTCTAATACGGAGAGTAAAAGTCTCTGGTATCACAATATTAAGCTGTATGCCTTTTCAAGAATAGAAAACCTCAACAATGATAATAGTTCTGGTTGTGGTGAGACAGTGTGTTTAGTGTACGTGCAGAGTGCCCTTATTTCTATACAACAGAGGTCGAAAGTAAAAGCGACTCTTCGAAGAATCACCAACAGCGAAAGCATCATCTTAAACCTCTCATTAAATCTGTTAGTGGTTTATTCAATAACATTGCGGATAAAGAAGTATCAGATAACATTCTGGATTTTATTTGTCGCCAGCAGATCGGATGAATAAAATGACAATAATTTAATCAAGCAGAGGTTTATAATTACCGGTTTAACATTTCAGAAACGGCGGACGTATCACGATATTTCCAGTAAATCTAATACTTCATTTATTCGTAGTGTTTCGTTTTGTCTGTCATACGAGGTCTACTACTTCATTTGTTGTAACGTAAATTTGTCTATATAAAGAATGCATTGTTGGACAAATCACTTATTCTGGTCATCGGTGCCGATAACAGATGACTACCGCGTTTATCAAAAGAATCTCGAACCCGGCTTGTTCGAAAATTTATTATTGAAAATATTTCATGTGTGCCTCGCAAACAAACGAATACCCAACGCGTTGTTATTTTCCACAATAAATAGTCGATATGCAAGCTAAGCATTACCAAATTGCGCTCAACTTGCTAAACTTGTTAACAATATCACAGAAAGAAGGAAAAAAACCTGATGCCTTCCGCGGAAATGTTTTGCAAGAAGTTTTAATAACTTTGTTTTACTTATAATTCTTCATGTGCGTTTGTATGTTGTACACAGGTTATGTACAGAGGAGGGTTAAAAAGTTAACCAAAAGGCATAATTGGTTATACCTGATGTCTAATTCAATTTAGTTGCGAATCAAATGCACGCCTGAAGATCAACTAAGCAAACAACCCACACCATATATACGTTTCCTCATTTTCTTTTACGGCTTATTAAATTTACAATTCTTTATGTTATTTGGAAAATAAGATAACAAGCTGTGCCGTAGGGAATCGTTAGAAGAGAGATGATGCAGAAAAGTTTATTTTCATTATCAGTCAGGATGTGTATTGGTTAAGCGCACGTTTAAAAATTTATTTGTAAACGAAAATAATCATCATCCTACTTAGTTTCAGTTTTCATGCTCACGTTTAACGTTAATTTATCTACTGAAATGTTTACGATGAAACTACAAACGAGCAGGCAAAGTTCATTATTAAGAAATTAAATTCTTATTGAAAGCACGTTATGCATCATTTTATGCACCATTCATGTTAGCCGGGTGAAAATGTGTCGGCGCCGGTAAAAAATTGCCTAGCGGCGGAGAAATTGGCGACGTTAAAACGGCTGGGTGTCATTGGTTGACTGAGCCGATTTTGAAAGTCTGCTCTGTTATAATGTCACTATTTCAAGTTCAAGCATGTTGAGATGTTATGGTGATATTGTTCTTTGAAAATCCAAATTAAGCTTCAGGTCAAAAAATCGACTACGCCAAAGTTAAGGCGAAACCACATGCTTCTATTGGCAACAAGACTATCATCTGCCTCCCTTCTTTAGTTATAAAATTTGTCACATAGAACGCTGTCGAGAAACCGATTTGGTGAAATGAACGTGGTAACTGCAAACCAAAATCGCATCTCGACATCAGACTGGACGCTTTCTTGTAGACATTTCCATCAATAACTCAAGGAAGCAGGCTGGTGTCAAGTCGAAAACATCGTCATTTTACGCTGGAAAATATGCTTTCATGTTGAGAAGGTCGTTCAATAACAGATCAAATTATCGTAATCATGCAAATCTTGGATAAGTGTAAGGAATTCAACATCGAGCTGCACCAACTTTGTGTTGACTTCAAAACAGCATCACGAGAGTGTGATCAGAAAGAAGTTGTTGAGAGTGATGGCTGAATTTGGCATCACCGATAAACTGCTCGCGCTGACGAAGATGACATTAGAAGGGGCTTACAGTCGTTTAAGGAATCGAAATAAGTTATCGCTGCTTTTCAATCTGATTATCGAAGCAGCAGTGAATGTCACAAGTATGGACACTAACGTGTGCTTTCACCAAATCCAGTCAAATGCTTGGTTTCGCAGACGACCTGTATATAGTCGGCAGAAGTATGTAGGTTGTTAAAGAAAAGTTCGTGGCCTTGGAGACGAAAGGTATCGACCTCGGGTTAGAGGTGAACGACAAAAAACAGAATACGTGATCATTTTTCCTTCGAATCGATCAACACACACACCTTTAAGGTGGTGAACAAATTTGTTTACCTGAGATCTCAGCTAAATATCGATAACAACATCATGGACAAAATCAAACGACGGTGACAGGAGTTATTTTGGTTATTGAATATTCTAAGGTCCAGGTTGGTTAGCAAAGCTTCGAAGTGCACGTTGTAGAGACGCAAAAGGAAGAACAAATCAGTTCTGGATCCGAATCAAAACAGATGCAGCGAAGACGGTACAACTTTGTACTAACACAGCTTCATGCAGAGCCGTACATAGTCAGGATCATCACTGAGTAGACTACGGTGGCTCGGTCATGTGGAACGAATGGATGGAAATCGTATTCCGAAGAAGGTGATGCGACGGGGTCGTCTTAAATTTTGGAAAGATCGGAGTCCTTTGTTGGGAATGGTTAGCCGCGGATTGGTCCGGTTGGCGCAGCATGTTGACGAAGGCCAAGAATAGGTTGCAGAGCACGTAAAATAAGTAAGTATGTTAGCACGATCACTTTAGCAAAGAAAGACTTTTGACATCTTGTTCTCCCGACCAAAATTGAAGACATCTTTATTTTGAGCAGTTTTATGATGATCTGGTTAAACCAAAAGTAGCGAAACATTACCTTAGTTCATACTACTACTTCTAATAGTGAAAGAGCCCACAAAATAAAACTCGAGAGTATTCAGGCTCAAACACTACTCAAGGTGCTATTATATTGCTGATACAAAATGTATGCTCCCCATCATGTCACCATAAATCTTTGCTAAATGTAACGTGTAAGCTACGGTGTCTCAATGTCACTGTTTAGAAAATTTATATTGTCAGATTGGCTAGTTAGTATACAAATGTGAATCTAGGAACGAGACCAGTATCTGAGCTCTAGATAATATCTCAGATTCGTTTGTTCGATTTCATAAAAAATCGGCTAAGGAGACGTGCCGGCTTTTAGCCGGTATGTAGAAATCATCGGCGGCGCACAATCTACGTAAAGGTATAGATTACAGACAGGTTATCGATTCAAAATTATAAATTCGGTTCGTTGATTGTTTTCCGTATCAAAATATTCCTCCCAGCACCAAAGAATATTTGTGAAATTTATTCGTACCCTTCCCTATAAGCAGATAAGATCGTACCGACCTGAAATGGATAAATTTTCGATTTCTATTGTATCAAGATGTAGACACGGTATCCAGTGTCCGTATAATGTTTCACATAAACAAAACATCCAAGCAAAGAAAACACTCTACCTTTTTCATATTCTAAAAGTTACAAGTCATGCGAAGCAACAGATAATTTATTTTGCAAATATGGTGAGAAATCATTGCCCAACCAAGTAACGTTAATTAAAATTAAAATAATCTGCGAATAATTAGCCTTTATTGCAGTTACGAAAGACGATAAAAACAATGAATTATGTAACTCCTCCGTCGGTCGTTATGTATGGTCTAGTATTACACCCCTTTTTTGTATAAAATGTTCATAGCGTGGTGTGTTCATCGTTTCAGATTCATAATGGCCTCAGTTTACTAGAAACGAGGTGCAAATATACTTATGAGGGTGATAATAACGGATTTTTTGTGGTTGTACACAATCGCTTTTAAATGCCATAAGTCTTTAGATTGGGGGTTCATTCACAGGACTCCAATTACTTGTCAATTGTAAAGTTCAACCAGTTTTGGAAGATTTTCTTTAATCATTCTCGTTTCAATCAGATTTTTTTGGAATAAACTTTTTCTTGTGGATATCTGTTACATGAGCACAAAATAAGTTGTGTTGAACGTTTCTTAGAAAATGTACTTTTTCCACGCCGCAAAGGAATTTTGTAATTAAGTCCATGGATACCAGACAAACATCCAAAAAGGACGCGTCGCTGTTTTTGTAGATTAACAATTTTAGTTTTGCAATCAATATGAAATCGGAGTTTTTACATTTTTAATTGGCGCATAAAACTTTATTCTATAAGCAAAACACTTTTCTATGCCTTCATTATAAAGTTCGTTATAAATTCGAAGCGTGCAGCCGCTCACAAGAAAAATCAGAATGTTGATATCCAAGAAGCACTTGTTACAGAGCATCTTACCATAGCCCTGATACTAGCATGAACAAAAGAAATATTCGGAGTCTTATGCAATCATAATAGGCGTTGCATTTCTTTCGTATAGACAGGAGTCGTGTTTATTCTGTGTGAGCAAAACCACACAACCAGGGTTGGGCTCACTAACGACATTTTTTAGCGACGCTAAAGCTAACGCTAGTCTTGGAAAAATGTTAGCGTCGCTAATGCTAGGTAGTTATTAGAATCCTTGAAAGGAAAAATTTCGACATCTTTCATGGAAACTTAAGTCGAACGAAAAAATTTCTTACATCTTTGACTTTGAAATCGACTTGCTTCCTCAACACATACATTTTTGAAACTCACCTTCTTTCCTTCAGCAAATACTGTGCTTTTTTAATATATTTGGGTTAAAATACTAGCGAGCGTTTCCTAATATAAGCGTCGCTACTAGCGGCGCTAACCCAACCCTGTACACAACAAACAAAAATTCAACCGTGTGCGAGAGTTGCTGTCCGCGCCGAAGGCAAGGACTGCAATAGCACAGGTTGAATTTATTTTC
>JANTFA010009342.1:0-16331 GCA_026413405.1 Phytosciara flavipes | reverse complement strand
GTTTATTTTCTATATTGGCTTGATGAACATGTATTATTATTAGATTTTCATTATAATCATTCCACCCTGATGCCTTTGAATGTTGGACGTGTATCGTTATTATGTGTGGATAATGTGTACGTAAATTTAATTAGAATTTCAAATAATATGCAGAGTTCATTCGTCCGTACTACATGGAACAAAAATTTGAAGGAAAACATATTTTTGATAAAAAAGTAGATTTTAACTGCATATTTCAGCGAAACGGTGAAATTTTGCGAAACAGATAAATCTAAGTTGACAACACATTTTATGCGCAAAATTCCACATTATTCAGGAATACGATAAGCCGCTCTGGTGATGATGTAGCGAGCTAACGCGTTGGATCTACAAACCAACGATCGAGGGTTCGCATAAAGTAATTTTTCATTTTCACGTTTCAATTCAGTTTTCGAATCGCTCCATCTAAACAAACATTGAGAATAAGATTTTACGTACAGCAGTGGAGTCCTCATTTTTGCAAACGTCACTTTCAAGCACTAGTACGTGAATGGTTTTATTGAGCCAATTGAGCCAATTCATCAATAAACATCAAAAGTTCGACAACGAGAAAGAAAACTGATTCAGAACTTTGAACTTTGAAAGAATTAATCGAAGTATGAGAAGTGTTCATACTGTTGAACAGATCACTGTGGAATTGCGATAAGTCAGCGACCATACCACCGTGCAATACTCCATATGACTACGAACTTAAGTTTTGTACACTACTTTGATGTCACTGATGATGTACATAAATAAAACATCACATGAAGAGAAACGATAAGAGAATTTTCTTTAAATTCTACTGAACATTTTTCAACTATTAAGTGCCAGTACTACAAAGTCATACTTAGCCCCACCAAAAACAATTACGACACCAAGCCTTCCTCAATAGTAGTTCTACTAAATCCTAAATAAATTTCGGAAGTCGAAAAAAACTCAACAGACTAATTACCAAAACACACATCTGGTAATAGGCACTCACATTTAACCTTTCCACACATCATTCAACGGCATATGACATTTGTCAAAAATCGGTTGAATTAAAATTGTGTGACATAACATTTCCACCAGTAGTCATCAGTGTTTAGTTAAGCGCAGAGATATGGAAAATGATATTTTATAAAATGTTCGTATAATATTCGGTGTGAAAATAAACATGTTACGACTAAAGAGAAATTTAAACGACGTAAATGAGACGTTAATACTTGGAGTGACAGAAAGCAATTAATCATCGGAATGAGGTGGGTCGTACATTTTACATGTATAAATTTGGATGCGTTTTATTATGATGTATGATGTAAGACTAAGCAGTGATTTTAGAATGCCAGACATAACATACTGTCTGTAATACATGTTACGGTTGCTAAACTAGTTACAATTTATAATGCCAATACCTATAGCTAGTAGTTATATTAACAAACAAAAATTGAAACGAAGTTTGTTCAACTGATTAAGTTGTATGTACTGGAGTGCGTACGAACTCATTTTGCGTGCGCAAATATGCATTCAATTGCTACAGTTTATCTTGTTGCTAAATTGTGCGTGAACTGGAATTTTGAACATACGATGTGTCGGCTTCTCCTCAGGATGACAATTTTCACATCAACTGCGCAAAATTTTCATTAAGGCACAAGCTATCAAAATAGCTATTGCGCAGTTGCGGAACTCCGGAACTCTCTACTTGTTCAATGAAAACACTGAGGTTTTTGAATCGTTTTACGATACTAAAACTAAATCTGCTACTTCTTTTGTTTCATGTGTTTCGAAGTTTTTGATTCAAGATCGATTTTTCCAAATTAGTGTCATAAATGCGTGTGGAGTGGATGTCTCTCAAGCTATGTTTGCCTGTTACGTTTCTGTGATCGAAAAAGCGAGTAAAATCAAACGTCTTTATATTTCATATTTCATTCTACGATCGAGAAAAATTGAGATAATATTAGGTTGTTTCACCCAAGTGTTTACGATAAAGTTAATTTTGCGAAGCAATGCAATAAGTCAATAAGTCAAGAGGTGCTTCAGAAGTCTGTTTTGCAAAAAATCTAAGCTTTCGATCAAGAACAAGAACATTTTGTACAAATCCAATGGCTGCCCTACCAAGCAGCTGCATCACACATCAAAAAGCTTCAAATCATCCATGACAAAACACTGAAAATCATCAACAGAGGGAGATTCCCAACGAGTTTATTGCATCAGTCGAATCGTTAACCGACCATGATATGTGACTTTCTGCTCATCAGAGGACTTACACAAAGTTGAGCTCGTTTTTGCACTAAGGAGCTTTTGGGACGATCGACCAATATCCATCTCGGTGGTCAACTTTTTGAGCTTAAGTGTTTCTATGTGCCCATAAAAGTGCTTCAGATTTTGGTCTGCAATATTAGTTGAAGTTGATTTTCATACATTTTCCCTTCACATTGTAATAAGCGTCTAGCTATACTGTCTTTCATTTAAAACTTTGCTCATCTACTGTGAAGCCCTTGAAAGGCTGAATACCAGAAAAACTGTTTCGTTGTGAAAAAGAACTTAATAAGGAACTCAAGAATCTTGAGTCAAGATTGAATCTGATTTTTTTGGTGGAAAGTCAGAGTGCATGGGCGTCCAAAATAAGTAAAATGAAACTACAGACGTGATTCTTGGATGCAACGACGAAAACATTATCGATAAGCTTTTACTATTTAATAGTTAATTAAGTGTTGAACCTAACGAAGTAGAAGATTTTGTATCTGTTTGAAATCCAATAATATATTCGGCAATATCACTAGTGATGTGTTTCCTGTATATCTTATCTCGTTCAATTTAATATCTTTTCCCATGCATCACAAATATCAAATAATAAATCTGTTATGAGAAATCAATCATAAAACTCCAATTATGAGCCTTAAAGTAAAAAATTAAGAGAAAAAAAATTCTTTTTACATTTTTAAATTTAATAATAAAAAATTTTTGTTGTTGATCGTGCATGGCGCCACCTTTCGTGTATGTGTATTCTCTAAATTTTTATGATATGGTTTTATGATTTTATTTCTCATAAACTCTGTTCTCCACGTTTTGTTTTTGTTATAAATGCATCATTAAAATATAAAAATCTTCTTCTTGTTTATATTATTAATTTTATTGTTTGATTTTGGTTTATTAAGATTATTAAAAGATTATCTTTTTCTCGGCGTTTATTCGTTGTTGTTGTTGTTAAGTTTTCAACGGAATGATTTTCATTTATTAATGGAAGAGATTAGCTCAGCCAGAATATTACTGGTTCATGTGCAGTTTACGTACGTTATAACAGAGCATTGATTAAAACCGCAAAAACGAAAAATGAACTTCAAATTTAGAAAGCCTAGAGCGGTTGAACAACGTGCTTAGCATGTATCAGGAACGGATTCTGTTGTTTCAGGAGTTGAAACCATTTCATCAACCCTAGATGCCAAATCATCAATAAAAGAAATGTCTGCCCGTGCGTGAACAGTATAGCTTGAGTAAAACGAAACCAATCTTGATGGGACTTCTTTTCCTCGATTTGTATTCACAAATGCCGGAGGTTACAGCTCCACCGTACAGTGAAGATAAATTTTTTCAGTCAATATCTCAAGTGGATTTCATTTAGAAGACAGAAATTTGAATTTTATGAATTTTGCATTTATTTTTGTAGTGAAATCCAAAACATAGAAATTGAAAATGTGTCAGTTTTCAAAATTCCGCCCCTGTAATTGGAAAATTTAGATTAAGGCACTAAGACGTACAATCTGGTCAAAACTCAATTAGAATAAAATAACAAGAATACAATTTAAAAAAAAACCTTTAGTTTGTACTGTCTGCATGATGCTGGTTCATGCATTAATTCAAAACGAGAGAAGAGGTTATTACCTATTGTAATCCGCATGATATGTACATACCTACACGAGACGCTTTACGAGAAAAATTTATTCAAATTTAATGAATATTAAAAGTTACAGGCGGAGCCTTGCAGTCATTTCATTGCGGCTCTTGTGTATGATTGTGAAACATAACGAGAATAAATAGTTTTCTACTAGGGCCACGAACCAATAGTATAAAACGTTGAATGTGCTTGCGCATCGAAATCATAATTTTCCAGTTTTTGTCTTCTGTGTAGCACGGATTTTGTATATACATTGCGAAAATCCGAACAGCCAAAGTTTCGTTCCATGTACCGTCGTTGTTGCTGTTAAGCAAAATGTAATAAATTTCTTTGAGCATGAATAGAAATATTTCTATTATTTTGAAAATCCATTGAGGTAGAGATGTGTTCTATACATAATCTGAGCGTAAACTTCGCGGTAATCATACGAACAGCTTTACCAAAATTTCATTTCATATACGAAAATCGCGTATAAAGTACACCTCAAATCATTAGGACTCTTTCCTTCATTTCTGTACGTTCAGTATACTTCAGTTTTGAGTATACTTCAGTTTTGAGTATATTTTGTATAGAGTCGTCTAAGTTTGACAGCTGTCATCTGGAAAAAATCTAACTTTTTACGCGGTGGTGTGTATCCATTTTTTAGTTGATGATCTCAACAGTCTTCTCACGATGTTTTTCCAAAGTCTTATTACCTAGCAAAAATATTGGTTCGATTGAAAACTAATTATACTTTGCCAGACTCCTGAGATCATTATGCTCACACGGGCGCTAAAAATTTCACTTTTCTTCAGGTGACAGCTGTTAAACTTAGACGACTTCATACAAAAACATACTCAATGGATGGAGTATACTCAGTCGCTGAGTCTCAGTAATACAAAAAATGAAGTGAATAGCCCTATTACATACATTCGAGTCTATATGGATGCTATACATTTTCCTGTTGGTGGCATTAATATTATACGACTGGAAGGCATTATACCGAAAGCATAAACATATTATAAATTCAAATGAACCGAGAGGGTGGAAGCTTCAAGCTTCTTTATGCAAATTTAACATTTTACAAGTTATAACGTTCGCAAGCAATAAGCTATATCTCCTTATTTTATAAGTCGTTTATGTGGATAACGTCAAGTTATAAATATATTGCTTTTTTGGTTATGTATGAATTCAAAATGTGTGTGTTGTGTGTATACACCATACTGTTAACCCACTTTATATAATATGTGGGGTTTTTAGTGCTTACACTTTTACGTTTTAATACCGCTTCGGTGTATACGAGAAACAACCATTCATATGCATTATAATATGGAAAACGAGAAAGGGGAGGAGATGGCACAAAAGTTTTATCATAGATTATTGTTTTAAATAAATGATCGTAATATGGTAAATAAGTACTTTTTACTTCCCATAACGAAACTCGTCTGCGCGTATTTTTGCATGCATTTTATGATACAATTGTGAAGGAACTTTAATCACGATTGCATGATAATTTTCTTTATCTGGAAAACGTTTTTTTCGCCTCCTTTTGTTAAATGGGGGAATTTGTTACAGGCACTTTATCCTGTTTTGTTTCATTTTATTTTCGCTCATGAATAATGTTTACATGATGAATGAGCCTGCATATAATCAAAACGGTAAACTATTTTTAAATCAATCACAAGTCGAAGAGAATAAGTCTCCAGATTTTCCCAATCAAGTTGAAATTTGGAACTACATCGGCCTTTCAAAAACGGGACGACAGCCATTTGTTATCGTCAGAAAGGATGAAAATAAGCCCTAAACCAAGATATTGTGACATTTGAGTAAATGAAGTAATAGATTCCACATCAAACACTAAGCAAATGTTTGAACAAAATAACTAACGGATTTATTTCAACAGATTTTACGTGTTTCTGTCCGGTAAATGCATGTTTGAGTTCGTTTTTGCACTCACCGAGCAGAAACACGTAAAGCACAGTACGTAACTGCTTCCCTCGCCTTCATCTCTGGATGTAACTTTTTCACTCATCAACAACAATTTGAAAGCAGAGACTTAATTTACTAATAATCGTTGCATGACAAATTCAGAGGTCCTTCAGATAATAAAATAAGGAATCGTTTTTTTAGTTTAAATAAAATGGCTGGATTCAAAGTTAAAAGTTACCGCGTTTGAGCCGACAATTTTTGTTATTTTTCTCCAAAAATTCAGAAAAATGTCGGCGGAAACGGTGTAACTTTAAACTTTACTTCCAGCCGTTTTATTTAAACTAAAAAAATCGATTCCTTGGTTTATTACCTAAGGGTCTTCTGAAGAAAGTATTGGTCTAAAGTGTCATTCAGACCCAACGCCGAGGGTCACACCCATTCACAAAATACGCCCGGCGCACATCTCTAACATGTTGTATATAGTAATCTACTATTTCAATTTACATGTTCATCCAAAAATGAAAAAGAAAACTTCTTCCCAGCCCATCAGCTAGCACAGCTATTATAGCATGTTACAATATCACAATGTAATTAATATTTTCGTTGAGAAAGAGGCACTTTGTTTTGATGATCTCTGTATATACAAAGGAATTGATGTACAAATTACAAAAAATAAATTTCTATATAAATATTCACGAAGAGAAAAATATCTTCATTACCTGACTGGTAAAAACAATACAAATGATAACAATAACAATAAACGAATTTAATGCAAACATATTCTCGTTGTAATAATGTATCCAATCCAATTCACCAAGTTGGAACTTCCAACATATTGTATATAAACATCCACATTATTATTGTACGAGTTACAACTTACAAGTACGCTCGGCTCGCTCTTACCTTTTTGTTATTTTTCTGCTGTTGTTTGGCTGTGCTCTGTGCTGTGCTATGTGTAGGTATTATCCGATTAAATGCGATTAGTCGTACTAATGGGACGTTATCGATTTTTAGTCGACAGCAAACCGATGAAAATAAATATTCTGCTGTTGAATATTTTATTTTTCTCTGTTCCAAGTCGCTGATGGTATTGTTGTAATAATATAATGATTAGAGGGAACTCACTGTATTCTTCGTTAAAAATAACACAATTGGAAATTAATGAAAAAAGATGGGGTGGTGCTTGTTATTGCATCCATTCTTTATTCGGTAGTTATTGAATTATTAATTTTATTATTCGTTGAATGTAATCAAAAAGAAAACAAAAATTGTAGTTAACCGAAAATTTCATTCCACTTCATTCCAGACAACAGTCCACAACCATCTTGTTCGGAAGACGATGTATTAATACCGGAAACAAATGAATTATTCTGTGCCAACTATCCGGAACCCCAGTCATCCAATTATGTGTCGGACATTCCATTTGAAAATTTGCATGTTTCACCGGTGCAAAATGAGAATGGCAATTCGTTGGAGAACCCCATCGTGTTTACACCTAGTCACGTCACTTTGGAAGTTTTGGAAAATACTAAGGTGGCAGTGGCACAGTTTGCAGCTTCCGCTCTGGCGAATGGAGCTGATGAAACGTCACTTAAGAATCTTGCTAATTTGCAAACATCCCTCTTCAGTTTGCAAAGCCAACAAATTCGACAAATTCAGTTAATACAAGAGCTACAGTCGAAGCTGGACGATCGAAGTGTGTCTGTAACGAAGGACAAGACAGATTACTCTGAAGAATCAATAGATCAACGAAGCATCACCGAAAGAGTTTCAGAAAATTCGAACATTTCGTCTCTGAATTTTCAGAATCTATGCTCACCCAAAAGCGAAACAAACAAAGTTGCAATCAACGCAATCGACTCGCACATCATTATCGATCACAATCATTCCGTTCCGGTGATGGAGCCCAACACCCTGGAAATGCTGCAAAAGAGTACACAAGAAGTCCTCGATTCGGCATCCAGAGGAATTCTATCCGGAAATATGATCGATGAAATGGCACTAAGGAAAATGAAGAGTTTTGATGGGGATGGCCGACACGATCCATTCTCAAAACATCAGTGCCGTTATTGTGATAAGATATTTGGATCCGACTCAGCGTTACAGATCCACATTCGAAGTCATACCGGTGAACGACCGTTCAGATGCAACATGTGCAGCAGTAGCTTCACCACAAAAGGGAATCTTAAAGTTCATTATCAACGCCATACCCAAATCGATGCTTTTCAATTGGAAATTATTGATCGATTCCGTTCACCGCATCGTATGGCAGACTTTGGACGCGCCATGTCTCATCGCGACTTTAGCGAATCTGTTCCAGAACGGCCATATCAATCCCCCAAATCGATGACATTGCGAAGCGATGCTACAACTGAAAATGTGCCATATTCCATTAAGAATAATTCTCAGGAAAAGAAAATTGAACCGGAAATTGTATGTCACAACAGACCGAGGCAGTCGGAAACCAACAAACTACAAAGTTTCATCGAAAACATGGAAGAACATTTTTCCAGACACAATCGTAGAAAACGAACCTCGACATCTACGTCGTCCTGGCAAGTTACTGAACCGAAACTCCATACGACTGATCCGAATGAGTTGATGGATTTGAGTAACAAGCCAAAAATGGACGATAGCAATGGAAAAGAAGCGATAAAGAACAAAACCAAGAACGATCTCAACTATCGAATGCGTTTTTCTAACACAAAGATAGATGAAACCGATTCAGATGGCGAACAATTGGATTTTAGCGAAGCAACCCATAAGACGAGAACGGAGAATGCTGGCATTAAAAACGGAAACAATAATCCACCGACCGATTCGTATATGAATTATCCATACTATCCACATGATATTGACCCGGCAAGTCATTTTCTCAACCGGAGCATACATCCATTGTCAACCAGTGCTATGTTCAATCATCTCGGATATCCAGGTAATTTTGACCAGAACAAGACCAAAAAAAAAAACAATTTTGTATTTCCCAAACTATTGGCACACATTTTATAAAAAGGTATTAGGGGTAATACAACCTGTAATATTTGCTACAAAACATTCGCTTGTCATTCAGCCCTTGAGATCCATTATCGCAGTCATACGAAGGAACGTCCGTATAAGTGTCGCATATGCAGAAGAGGATTTTCAACGAAGGTAGGTCAAGTTGATTTTAAGAGTGATATCGCGAAAACTTCCAACCAGTGACTAGTCAACCCATTTGCAATTTTAAAAAGCAAGTTGTAGATGAAAGCCTTTGTTCATTACGAGTTTAACAAAATGCTACTCGCCTCTGTCAAAATTAGGTATTCGCCTAGGAAGAAAATTTGTTTCTTAAGCTTTTTGTCTTTGTGGATTCTTTTGAAAAACAGCCTAACGAAATCGGACGGAATTTTTTTTGGACTTTTTGCTATGTGCCTAGAAAAGTACTCGGTCCTAGAAGCCAAAACTATTTTTCTTCAAAATTTCCCTGATCAAAAACCGAAAGCATGCATTTTTCTTATGAACCACGCTCTTACATATCTAGATCGATAAAAAGTGAAGAAAAAAAATTGCGATAACCTTTTTTTCAAACAGTCATACCAAATGACATCTTCCTTTTCAAAATCGCAGATGGGCTGAATTTCTCGTTCATACAAATTGTTACGAAGTTTTCGAACTTTAGTTGATATGCATTGACAGAAACATTGACATGAAATCTGAATGATCATCAGAAAAGCTATCCAATCATAATCATCTTACAAACTGTACAGATATTAAATCGGTACCTCTGACCTTTTTCATGTTGAAAGGAAAATTGTCTACTTCATTAGTTCAAACAGATATGAGAGATTAAAAGTTATTTTTGTCAGATGATTAACGAATATTCGTCGTTACAGTAGATACCAACACCGGTTGATTTCAACCATAAGTACTGACATAACTCTTCTTAATAGCATAAACACTTCAATTTGGAACGTAAAAAAATCTCTAAATTTCGTGGTCGTGAAAACAGTGACTGCAGTTTTTCTCTGAATATAATTTTTTTTTTGTAATTTCTACTAAAGGCGTTCCTGGTTCAGAAAACTGAATCGATTATTGTTTGTCCAACATTATCCGAGTCTTAATCTGATAATACTAGCAAAAATTACAAACGAGACAACAATGGAATAGACCATTTTGTATTTTCTAAAAATGAATCCAACAAACAATAAATTAAAATGATCCCGTTCCGTCATATAAGTCTACTCATTTTAATATAGATTTTCGTGTCTGAATATGTCAATATGGTTTTATTGCATAGCACCACATCAACAACAGCGTGAAAACTACATCGACCGCACAGTGAATATATTAGAACCTTATGATAATTGGTATGCATATAACATATTTCTGCAAGTGCGCTGCGAAAAGTGAACTGTTTCATGCATTATCTTGGGTGATTTTATCACTGATTCTTTCACTTGTTACGAAAAGTTCTAACTTTTCATCACTGGTGATGAAATGGATTTTCAAATACTTTTTGTCACTCCTTTTCAAGCACTCACTGTAAATAAAAATCCTGCCCGACCGAATCTGGAACCACCGTCACCAAAGCTGAAAATTTATCGAACAACACCTCTAACCGTTCGGAGTGAACAGAGTGAACCCATCTTCCGTTCATAGAGTGGTTATGGCGAGGGTTATGATGTTATCCATTTCAACAGTTCACTTTTAGCAGCTGGTTGCAGAAAACGCTGTATGCAACTCGTTGCGAAAGTGGTCACACGCTGTGGCTATCCACTTTTTGCAACTTGTTGCATAAATTATTGTGTACTTATCGTTTAAGTAGTGTTCGCTACGAAAATGTCCTACATATAAACATTAATAAAATAATTAAAATCCGACGTGTAACAGCGAAAAAATTATGATTTACATACCAAACGAACGGGGCATTTAAAAAAAACCACCTTTTAACCTCGCTTTTAACCATATAATTGTACCATTACGACTAAATAGCGAATGGAACTTAATAATAAAATGTTAAAAAAGACGACAATTTTTTTGGTGTTACTATAAAGTTTTAACGCACCATAGAAACATGACAAATGCTTTGGCTGCCCGCCAAACATTGTCTACAACATCATACAGACCAACGTATGTTTATACACTTGTATGATACTTTGACTATAATATCCAATGCATTAAATTATTATCATTTAAAGTGTATAAGGTAACTAATCGAAAGTTGTCCTGAAGTCGAACTCAAATTTATCCGCCACTTTGGAACGTATAACTTAGCTTAAGGAAACCACTTTTGTCGACTTAATCAACACACATTTTATATGCAATTTTAATACATTACGACGCATCTATCTATGGGATAATTTGGTTATCTACGAAGAGGTATCTCGAGCCGAAGGCGAGAGATTTAATCCCCCGAATAGAACTAAACTAAACAAACTATCCCGTAGAAACCTAAGGCATTTTACTCAACAAGTAATAATAACAATAATTAATTAATTGAAGTTTTACAACTCTTCTGTAAACTCTTCTTCAATTTTTAAAAGTAGGGTTTGCAATACAGAGTGCCTCTAAGCTGCATCTATTGATGTTGATCTGTTTTCCCTGTTGTATGAGAACCAAAGTTTTCAAACGAAGTTAAAAAATCGAGGGAAATTTTTCGAGGCATGCTACATCAACATTAATTGTTGGTATTGGTTATTTGCATAGTTTGAAAATAGCTAGGAAAAATCTTCAAATCTAATTGAAAGCTCACGGTTTGTGTGAATTGAAATCTGTTCTATAACATTTGAACATTTGTATGGGAATTTGCATGGACAACTCAATGCTCGTTTCTCTATAGGTTGACTTTCAATTATTTACCCTAATATACAATACGAAACCGTGTGTCTTACTTAATGCCATATTTATAAATGAAATTGCATATTTTGTGTATCGAATGTGCACTTTCTCACCAGACGAGGAACGTTTCTGAATTATATTTTTCTTGTTTCATTGTAAATATCGTCGTCGAACTGGGCGGCATAATGTAATTGTCTTTCTCAGAAAAGTTAATTTAATTTATTTAATGAGATTTCAACGTAAATTTAATTGACATCTTGCTTTGAACAATCCAAATGGTTATTCGCGCAATCAAAATCTGTTGTTCCACAGAACTGACTGGGTTCCCTAGATTTCTACTATCATCAATCAAAAATGATTCCATTTGCCTGAACTGCCGTATTGTTTCATCACAATCGGTGACAGATTGTTTCCGTGTCCGCCCAATTGTTTTATATTTAGAAGTACTTTCAATTGTGACTTGCTTATCGTCTGTATCGCCTTCACCAGGGAAATATGAAACAACACATGATGACACACAAAATTCGCGACTCATCATCCAACATTTATGATAAATCCGCACCATCGTCACCACCATCATCTGACAGTGGAAACTCATTTGCCTCACCGAATTCCTACTGTGACAATGTACCCAACCGAGGTTCCACCGAAGCTGATCTGTACAATTCAAAATCATCGTACGTTAGTGACAGTGAGGAGGTCCACGACAATGACGGAGATTCGCTGTCAGATCGACAGGCTGAGGACTATTCGAAACGGAGACAAAGTATGTACGAACGTGAGGATGAGCCGCATCGTTTGCAAAATTGCCAAAGTAAGATTTAGTCGATCGTGTGTGGCTCGGCAATGTGAAAAGTTTTACATAATTAAGATTTTCAGATGCTACGCAATTGAAACCGACGATTCCGTTATCTGAAACCATTCCAAGTTCCCTATTCCATTCCAAGAAATCATCAGACAATAATTCTCCTACTTCGTTTCCACTACATTCACCGTCGACTCAATCCAACAGGACATCATATCCGGAAGAACTGTCTGTCATAGCTTCTGCATCCACCAACCAATCATCCAATGAAAGTCAACAATCAACAAATTCCAAACATTTGTGCCGTGTCTGTCGTAAAAATTTCAGTTCAAGTTCGGCTCTCCACATTCACTTGCGCACACACACCGGTTCTCGGCCATTTGTCTGCAACGTATGCCAGAAGGCATTTACTACGAAGGGCAATCTAAAGGTAAATGCAACTTCAGCATCAGACTTAAGGTCCATGAATTTGTTTCATTTCATAATGAAAATTTATGTCAGGTGCACATGAGTATTCATACGTGGACGCATGGTGTAAGCCGAGTAACGAGACAGATGGGACCATTTCCCGTAGAATTTCCGTTGAATTGCATGCCATTCCGGCACACTGATTCGCGTATGAGGCGACTAGAACATGATCACCAATAAATTTCTGTTAGAGGTCGGATGAAGACACATCCAATATCTCTGATGCCCTGCTTGTCTGTCAATCAGGAATTCCAGTAACAAAACCGAATTTAGGTAAGTTGTATGATGTGTGCACAATTTTTTTTTGTTCCTGAATCGCTTAGCAAACAAAATGTAATTGCTCCAATTAAGAGTCTAGATGAAAAAGTATTTTGTAAAACTGAATCGTAAAATTAGAATTTAAACACTGGATCGAGTAAATGTAGTTTGTTGGTTCAAGGTACCAATTTTTGTTGGTAAAAATATTTCTTCGACTCATACCCATCCAGTTTATGTTTAACTTAAAAAAGATAAAAAAATTTGTAGAATCTAATTAAAGTATAAAATGCTTCAAACACAAAACAAATCACATATCTATGTTGTACTTTGTACGTTAGAAAGAGAAAGTTTAGAATAAAATGGATATTCAAAATTACAACGTGAATGAATTGAGTTGTGATTGCATTTACTTGATGTTGCAGAAAACAAATCCTTTTTGATTGAAACGGAAATCTCAACCTGGGGAAGGTAAGTGTACTATATTTGACCCAACAGTGACTCTCAACTCATTGACGAAAAATTGAACTCGCATCGTCTTTACCTTCGGCTTACTCTACAACCCTCACACGCTCCCAAATAAAAAAATTTTCGCTTGTGTGGCGAAACCAAAACCATTCAAATGTATATCTTCGAGGGTCCTATAAAATAGAACTTTTCGATCGTAGTTTGCGTGTCAAAATACGTCGAATTTCGGTCGTTATCCAGAGGCGACGCACACCTTCGCACTTTTTGTCACGAAGCTTAAAAGCGTCACATCAAACTGATATCACTACTTTTGTGAGAGAAGGACTTGCGTCACCCTTTCTCCTGTTTGAATGTTTTGGTCTGATTTGAACATACTGGATACTAGGTTAAATGTTGTGGGTAAATAGCAAAAATGCGGAAAGTATTGTCTCAAATTTAGAACGAATTCCACCCCTAATATAATTAAAAACAAAGTCATCGTAAGCCCTGAAATTATTTGAACAAAAAATGAAATAAATTTTCCAACGCTATTACGTTACACAAATAAGTATTAAATTGAAACCAATGTTTCCGACTTTCCTCAAGTTACACTCATTCAAATGCTTGAAAGCAACAACACAACAAAAAAGACGAATATAAAAATGAAAAATTTGTAATATCATTCCTTTATATTCACGATGTATTAACTGTGTATATATATTCCATAACAAGTTGATACCGTGCGAAATAACAATAAACGGATATGAAGCTACTCAACCATGCATCATTTTATTTAATACACCTTAAAACCATTTAAATCAACTCTCTGAATTAACAACCAAACTCTGTACTCCACATAATAAGCGTTTATTATACACTTTGATGACTCTAAAGCCATATTATGATATTTTTATGCTGTTTGTTATGCATTATCTACATCGAATATCACTTAACCACTGTTTTGTCAACTTATACATGGTTGGTTATGATGATCTACCGGGAGACCAAAAACATTTTTTTTTGTTCGTTTTGGTTTTTAATTTTTAAAGTAGAGTGTTATGTTTTCAAATAACCACGACGATTAACTTTGATTGTGTTTAACATGCTATGATGGCATTTAGGCCGAAAGTAATTACAACTTTCCTTGTTCTGTTAAGTGCGGATATTTAAATACGAAACGGTGGATCGAGTTAGCAATTAATAGATGAGGAAACATATTGCCGTAATGGGCTTTCCACCAAGAAAACATGACTTTCGTATAGGATTTTTCTTCAATGCTTAGCATGAAATTAACGTTCGAAAGCGTACCCAAACTTCATAATTTGGGTAGTTGGGTGTTTGCTTCACCCCAAGAATGAAGCGACCATAAAGTGGTTCGGATTAGAAGTTGTTTACTGGCTGCAGGATTTTTCGATTATCTAAGTGTCCGGAACTTCAATAAAACAAGACTTTTTACTCGACGGATTTTGGTTAAATGTAATGTCATCGCATAGAGGATGACCTCAGGGTTTCAGAACGGCAATTGGTTTTTCAATCATCTGCTGCGTGATAGGAATTTTAGAACGAATATTTTGAAATGACATCAAGAGCCGATTGAAAAACTAAAAACTGTTCCGACCTCATTGCAACGACACCTTTTATGTAAAATTATAAAGTTGACAGAAAGTAGAGTCAATTTTTTGCTCAGGGTGAGTACATAATCCATCCATAAAAAATGAAAACTTTATGCGAAAAAGTCATTTTCTCAATTATTTACAAAATTTCCCTTCGAGTGTATGGCATGGCTGGAGCTTAAAACACCAAGAACAATTTTTCGTCGAGACATGGTAGGTCGAATAAAATTTTTTTGAAGCTCACCGTGGCGTTTAAGTTTGTGCTTATAGTAAATGATCCATGTTGAATCGACTGAAGTAGAAGATTATGTATCTTTAACCAAAAAAGTCATTGACTGTATGCTAATTCACCTGAAGTTATCTAAGTTATTTGCCACTATTTAAGCCTTCATGGAAGTTTTTACAATATCTTGAAAAATCCCTACTGGCCTATTGCCCAAAATTTCACCTTATCAAAAAAAAAATTCGTCGTAGACTCTGACACTGTATTTAACAGGGTTTGATTTACAAAAATTCACTGCTCTCTTTCCAAAATCCTGTTTAAAAGTCGAAATGGAATGATGTGGAGAAAAAAGGAGGCTCTGATCCCCTACAAAGTGTTGTACGGACAACAGTTACAACACTCTTAGCATATATTCAGCAAATTTTGAAGTTCTCCCCCTTTTGTCCCGCGTGTCCCGCATTCAACTCCAATATTTCCAACCAGTAAATGATTTTATTGACGAATAATTACAAAATTACAAAAGAGTACAATGGAAAAGGAATCACAGTAAGGGAATTCCCGACCCTCTTTTAATTTTTTATACTCGAGTATAAAAAAAATAAAAAGTTTAAAGTATAAAATTTTGACAGCTGTGAATAAAATTGGTTGATTGTCACTTTTCACCTCGCGAAAAATGAAATTTTTTACGCGATGGATTTTGATCAAACACATTGCCATTGTGTAGCTTATGATCTCAGGAGTCCGGCACAGTAATTAGTTTCTCAATCGGAACAATATTTGCTGTGCGATATGACTTTGGAAAAACGTGTTTTGCATATTGAAAATAACAGTTTTCCAAACTCTTATCGCACAGCCGATATTGATCCGATTTAAAATCTAATTACTTTGCCGGACTCCTGA
>JANTFA010009231.1:0-16344 GCA_026413405.1 Phytosciara flavipes | reverse complement strand
GAAGGAAAAATCAAAGTGATTGTCGTAAAGGGTGCAAATAGTGTAATATGCACCCGAGTGCAAATAGTGTTTTATGCACTATTTGCACCCGGGTGCAAATAGTCACTATGTTTAAATTTATCTCTCTGCTATCCGAAAAAAAAGAAAGAAAAACTCAGGCAAATTATTTACCCAAAAGGAAAATTAGGTATTTTCTGAGCTCTTAACGGCATCATTCCGGGAATGATAATTTTCAAATTAGCCCCGAAAAAAATCCATCATCCGTGATGAAAATACACTTGAAAATTTGACGAGCACAAATTTTCCACCACAGACTTTTTAATGTGTTGCTTTTATATTGAAGAATGACTTTATTATGTTGAAGCCTCGTTACGCGATCCGTGGTGGAGAGAGATTTTTATTTTTGCTGGTGGTTAATGATAATAAAAATTTCTTTCTCTTTTCCTGCTTTGTTGATGATAACATAAAAAAAATGGGGTAACGATATAGGTCGACATCATTAGCATTATCAGCGACGAACAGTATGCCCAAGCTCATCTGTTGGCGAACCTCCGACGTTGAGAATAAGCAATAAGAATAAAGCAATCAGTTCTGGGGCAAATTTTGAAGGTAATTTTAACAGCCATCAGTGCAACACCACTTTTGCTTTTTGCATGGACAGTTCAATGGCAGCTTTCGTCTGTCTTTTATTGCATCCCGGTCTGGACAGTCTTTCGAATCAAATTTCGATTTTCTCACCGACATTTGTTTCCTACAAAAGTAAACACAAATGTGGTGTAACCTTCACATCCACAATGGGGTATGTATAGCAAAATCGGAAAGGAAAAAGCGACCCTCCAATATAATTATTATTCCAAGCGCCAGGAAATTGCTGAAATATGTAAACTTTTGGGATAGGGCTAGGAAGAAATTAAAGATATAGCAGAGGCACAAATATATCGAGCAATGATTGTTCACAAAGAGAAAGAAGAAATCAAAGGTGTAATAAAGTTTTTGTTTTCTTCCATCTGCAATGTTGATGGAGTAATGATAACGTAATGTAGATAAGGCCGCAGGCTATTTACGATTTTGGAATGTTTTCACTTTGTGGATGGAGAAGGAGATTATCTAACGAATATGTAATTAATCGCCAGTCACACGTATAGGAGCCGTTCACAAATGACGTCACGCTCACAATTTTCGACCCCCCTCCCAAATGACCAAAATTTACAAAAAAAAACCTCGAAAATGAACGAATCAGGCGTGAAAATGGCCAAAATTGGCTACATATTCTGTCCGAAGAGTTTAACCGGATAAATGAAAACAAGCTGGATTTCCTTTAGGGCTGTCAGTTAAATTTACAGTAGCATCGAGGCTAGTTGTTGGACGGGAATTCACCTATTCAATTCAAACAAAATTAGGTAAAGATTCGTGGAAACCAATTTTACACAAAAAATTTTTATAAGAAACAATGTGCGACAAAGTTGCAGATGATTCAGTTTCCGTATGAATTCCTACCTTGCAGTACATACGGCGAGTAACATTGAAAATAGACTAGTCTATTTGAGAGAGTGAGCGAAATCGCACAGACCTGTACATGCTGCTTGGAATTAGCCATATACCCACATACATATGTAATGTATTCAAAAAAACAAACACAAATGCAAAAATTTGTGTGTACCGATTGAACGTCAGTGCTCCGAGTATATAAACGTCAGTGTTCCGAGTGTATAAACGTCAGTGCTCCGAGTATATAAACGTCAGTGCTCCGAGTGTATGAACGTCAGTATCTGACTCTGTGAAGACTAGTCTATACGATGCCAATTTTAAATGTTACCAGCCGTACCTTTCTTCTATTGTAAAATTTTTTTTTGTGGGCTATGGGCTGACGAAATCTTTTATGAATGAGGAATTGAACTTAACTTAATGAAATCACAACTTCAATTCTTTTCATTTATTTGTAGGGTGAGCTGGATAGTTAATTGAACATGATGCAAATTCAAAGTTAGATGAAGCAATCAGAAACTTTACGTTACAGCTAGAGAAGTTGTAAAAATTTGCACGACTTGATTTCACTTCCCAAAATCAAAGGCCATCCATGAATTGTTGTTATAAAACGTTTGCAATGTCGAAATCGGCTCAAAAAATCCCGATTCAGAACAAATGTGCCAATCATTTATAATTAATGACTGACGGGGTCATGGCATGAAGTGTGAACGAAAAATTAACAAAACGCTTAACGTCACGGCTCATACTATACAAAAATCAGAGATTTTTTACATTGTGTAATGGTCGATTTCTTTGAAAAATTGTCTTGTTTTTGTCGATTCCATTTTCTGTGATTTGTAATTTGTACTTTTGTAAATAAAGATTCATAATGACTTAAAATCCGTTACGATTAACTTTAAGCATTTTGTTTTGGCATCTATTTTCTTTGGCAGTGAATTTAATTTATTTTGCAGTAAAAAAACAATTTTGGTGGCAATAAATCTTAGTATTTTGGCGGTAGATTTAATTTTACGTGCGGAGGCTCTGCTTCAAAACCCTGCAACTTATTGCAAAAGAATTAAATTTACTGCCAAAAAATTAAAAATACCGCCGAATTTAATTATTTCTACGACGAATGTGCTCATTAATAACGGCAACAACCAACCTATGCTTATCCCCGCCATTCTTCTCTGCTATCTGAAGTGCTGCTTTGCCATTATGGTCACGTTTGTTTACATTAACAGTAGCAAATTTTGCATTTTTTATAAACACCCCTCTAAGTAATTTCTTCACTGCAACAACTGAGCCCAATGCTGCGAACTCGTATAGAAGGTTTTGAAGACTATCGGCATCAGGAGTATACCGAAATATTACGTCGAGTACAGTTTTTTCATCATTTGTGGAAAGGCCAGACGCTATTGCCATTTCGAGCATTAAAGGAGCAACATATCTATACTGATTATGTGGTACATTATTCAAAAGAGATTTTAGCATTCTGCATTCGTGGTTCAAGAATTGCATCCTATATTCATTGGCAACATGATCACCATATTGATCGGGAAACATCTCTAAACAGACGTATCGCATACTGCGAAAATTGAAATTATTAAACGACGTTACGCTTTTCCAAACTGATGAGTGGCCGTAGTTATTATCGAAAACTTTCTATAATCGAAATAATTCAAATTATTCTCCTTGTTGATGGAAGAACAAAAAATCTTACTGGTAGACCATTCAGTACAGGCGAATTCATTTCCTTTAAGATATGATGTACGATCTGAGGGTAGTATGCGTAGAGACTAGGGTTTCCTTCTTGGTGGTTTTTGTCGAGAATTAACTCCCCCAGTTCATCTTCTCGATTCAAAGTTGTCAAAAAATTTATTTGCCATTTGAAAAATTGGATGTGAACATTGCTAAGAAACTTGAGCTCTCTGCGAATAATGTGCCCATTACAACCTGAAAAACTTTGAATAATTTCCAATTGCTTTGAGTTGAGTGAAGCGACCAAAAGTTTACCTCTCACTATTTGCATTACTTCATCGTAGTCCAAGTATTCTTCGACCAATTTTAGTATTGCAAAAACGCATTGCTCGTCGCGCCCGGACTGTATAATTTCTTTGACGTTACTTTTCAAAATTAGAGATTTCAGTCCCGCTTCATGGTACATTGCCATAAGAAACTCAATGTCATCCTTTCTACGAGTTCCAAATAACATTTCAAGTCCATTTCCCTTGAGTAGAACATTATGCAAAGTGTTTTCGTCGCAATATTCTTTAATTCCATCAAATATGTAACGGGTCAAGTTCCTTCTTTTCGTAGATATAATCTTGCTTGAGTTGTGCGTACGGTAGTAACGTGCCACTTGTTTAAAGAATCTTCTTTTTTCTTCTCCGTCTGAAACCCTGCTACGTTCGCCCGCTTCACCATTCAAAAATTCCAATATATTGTTGTGAGCAATACGGTTGGTCGATATAATGTCGACGAAAAGTTCACACACTTGAGGCTTTGAGGTGTCAGACATTAGCCATTTGGATACAAAAAACTCAGAAAAGGTTCTGTGCTTAAGCCGAAATGAAGAGTCACTCTCAACGAGAAGTCCATGACCCAAAATCATCTCTCTGTCAGTGTTACATGGTTGTTTTAGCCCGTAGAAATTGATTTCATCGTCAGTCTTGTAAAGGACCTCTTTGATCGCAAAGTAGTAAATGAAATTAAGATTTGAAGAAAATAAAGTTTCTTCCATTACTTTTGCAATTTTCTCGTTTTGGGTCATTGCTTTCACTTTTACGTACTGCTGGAAAACCTGCTTGATATGATCGCTATATAGACTGTGTATACTCAAACAGAGTTCAACGTGTTTGTCTTTTTCTTCCATTTTCTTAGCAATCAATTGAAGCATCATCGGAGTTTGTATAACATTGGTGTCAATTTTCAAATCGAAATTTATGAATAAACTTCTCACCCTTCCACAAGAGTAATTAGGCTTAGCTATTATTTTAGTCATGAACTCGATGCCTTCTTCATCTGAAAATGTAGCTAAACAATACGACTTAGTTCTTACAGCCGGATTCAGAGTATCTTCAATATGTTGTTTTACTAGTTCCTCGTATGAGAAATCAATTAAAAATGACAATTTAGCGTCTAAAGATTGTTTCAGCATGTCACAGTTTTCTATTAATTGGATGCATGTCAATCGACGTGATGAGCACGATTCATTTTGTAAAATTTTCTCCATTACGCTTCGGAAGTGTTCGATTACGTTGTCGTGTAAAAATTTTTCCAATAAATAAGCATCCCGTGACTTAACATCAGTCTCACTATTTAAATGTAAGTCAATCATTTCTTTGTGTTCTGTTGAGAATGTGTTTATTGGACACCATTCAGTCCGCAGTGACTTTTCGATCTTGCCATCTCTATGTAGTTCAGTTAACTCATTGCGTGGAAGTGAGTTCCAATTAAATGGTCTTCCAAGGTGTCGTTTGATATGCAATCCAATTAGTTTGTCGTGTAAAAATCGAATCAATTTGGCAACAAAAGCTTCCTTTTCAGCTTGGTTCAAGTGGATCAGGGCATCGTCAAAGGATTGATTCGATGATCCCAATCGAGTTTGTAATGATTCTTCCAGTCGGCCCTGGTGGTGGAATTTAACAAGTTCATTGAAGGAGTATTTACTTAATGGACACGATTTAAATTGTAGATATTTGTCTAACTTGCCTTTGCAATGTAATCGAACAAGTTCATCGAAAGATAATTGGCTTAATGGACGTTGTTCAGTTTTTAAAGATTGTTCCAGCTTTCGTTCGGGATCAGGTGTGCTCGTGACAATAATGTTACTGATTTTTCTTTCGGACCTCAATTTTCTCAAAAAATCAATCACAAAATCTTCATAATCTGCTCCCACTTCATCGAATGCATCAAAAATCACACAAATTTTAATTACAGACTCCCAATCTTCTATGGCACTTTTGAGTAAGGGCCTTATCGAAGGCTCAATACCCGTCAGTTCGCTGAGCAAATCTTCGGTAGTAGAATTTGATGTATTCCTCCCCGCTTTATGCCACTCTTCGAGAACTGGTGATTTTTCGTTAAGCTTCACTTTTATGACCCATTCGTTTAGTTGAGCAGAGAGCCTTGTGACCGTCGTGGTTTTGCCGGAACCCGATAAGTCAGCAATAATCAAAATCTTCGAAAATTCCATTGCTTCTCGAAGCGTAAATTTGGGCGTATATTGTCTCGGTTTATCTTTCAATTCCACCAACCTGCGTTCGATGTCAACGTATGCGTTCAACATATAATTGTCGATGCACTCTGGAATATTTCCGAGTTCACCACTAAGTAAGGAATGAACCAATGCATCACTAATTTTGGCAAATGTAACGAAATCATGTAGTTTGACGGTTTTCCCATGCAAGAGTAATTCAGTTGATAGTAAATCTTCCTTACATTTATCGGTGAGATCATCCACCTTGCATCTGCCAACCGGAGCATCCTCAGCGTGCTTTATGATTATGATTTTGTCCGAATAGAATTTCCGAATGAAATCGTGAGCATCTTCAGCGTGTATTATGATGATGACTTTGCTCGAATCGAATTTCCGAATGAAATCGTGAATGACGTGTTGATTGTCTTTCTCAAAAACATCAATAATCACAACTGCATACAGTGGTATGTCACCGCCGAATTTGAAATTTTCTTCCAAAATTTTAATTTGACTGGCCTTTAAAAGAACATATTTCTTGTCCAGATATCCCAGTGACGCTACAACCTCACTGGCAGCTATCGTTGTATTTTTAGCTTCTACGATGTGAGGTAATTTGGAATCCAATTTCATATTTAATGGATCTCGTCTAAATTGTAGCCATGTGCTGTATTGAAAAACGTTTTTGAAAATCGAACATATTACGTTGTCTTTGTCGATGAAGTTTGGATATGCATCGAAAAATTCGGTAATCCAAGGGATTAGCTTTTGCTTGTTCATTCCATATGCACTGCACACCACTGTCGCATTACGTTCATCCATTGTCAATGAGGACAAAATTGAATCAATGATTTTTCTGTCATCGGCTAAAACGAGGTCCAGTAATGATATCCACTTCCTTGCGTAACGTTTCACGTTATTAAAGTCGTAAAGTAACTTTTGCACATGGCTGCTGAAGAATCGTAGTTCCGTCGTTTCTTTTGACACATCTATGACTTGAAACCTTTCTACCGCATAGTCGCCATCTATTCGAGGCGTACGCGAATCTACACTTGCAAATTCTAGTAAATTTTTAGGGAAGTCAATGACTTGCTTCATCTGTGGTAGATCTTTTCCAGTGAATTCAGAAATAAAATTGTCTGGAATAGATGACACTCGTAAACATTTGATAGCTTTGTGTGACTTCATTTGGTTTATTACCTAATTTGTGAGTTGAATATTCACCGGTACACTTGTTCCAGATCCGTTGCATCATCGAATTGATTTTTGACTCACCTGGCTGAATCTGGAATAATCCACCCACTTGTTTATATTGGCAGTTTACGAAGTTTACCGCACGTACGTAATGGTCGACAGGAAGATCTTCAACTCGCATAGGCTTTCCATTTCCATAACGGACTTCGGTCATATCTCGCAATTTCGAAATAATTTCGAACGAACCTTAAGCAAAATTTTTGCCTTTCACTATTTTAACTCTGTGTTACAAAATTACCGTTTCACTTACCTGGACCATCGATCCCGACCCCATATGGGAGAAAAGTGACGGAACTTGAAATTTCATTATCCTTTCTTTTGTGAAATGTGATTCCACATTCGCCAGGCTCCAAATACATGTGACTGAATATACTGACATCTGTCAGATAACTTCCTAAAGAATGGCCAGTGATGATCAGTTTCCACTTCGGAAATCGTTTCTCCATCTTGCCTTTTAGTTCATGAGTGCAAGTCATTGCAGAAAGTATTTGTCTAGAAATTTGGTTGCATGCCAAAATAGCAATGTCAGCTTTTACAGCTGCTTTACTGTCAGTTCCACGGTGAGCAAGTACCACGTGTTTGGCAGATTCATTGACGTAGATGGCACCAAAATAACCTCCATTCGAACTATTCGTACTCACGGACCAAAGTCTTTTGTAAGGATTTGGAATAGTTTTTGAGTCAGGTTGATCGTTGTAGCTGTCCATACACAAAGATATGACGGTGGATAAGTCAGGATATGGATGAACATCTCGCAAAGAAGGTTCTCCTCTCTTTTGTGGCTTAAAATGCTCCCTCCATTCGAGATTTTGACACACATTCAGTTCCAAATTCATTGGCGGTCTCTTTGCCATCTAAAGATAAAAAATATGAAAATTAATCGAATTTGATTGTCAATTTTTTGGCTCGAAAATTTACGATTTTGATAAATTTAAGCTTAGCAGAACGAGACGATGGCGATTTAAATCGAATAGAATCGATTCAAAGCGTTTTTTCGTTTAGTTAAAAACTAGTGAATGGTTTTTAGTCCTGCGCGAACGACTCGGGCTGCCACAAAACCAACCGAAAATTTGTGGCTCAGTCCATTCCTGAATAAATCTTAGCATAGCAATGCTTACTAGCATGAACATTATGAAATATTCGGAGACTTACGCAATTTCTTTCGTAAATAAAACACACAACACATGCAACAGTACACGCATACACCTATGAAAATTTGGATGCTTTTTGATGTTCCAAATATAAGAGGGTTCACGCTAGTAAGCAGAGCTATGATGTTAGCTGAATTATTGGTTTCTTGATTGAAATGGACAAACTGTATAGGCCCTGATATTTAGTCGAGAAAGTACAACTTTAGATGCTTGACAGAAGTTACACGTATAAGGCCCTACAAATCGATTGAAATAATATATATTAAACACCGCAGTGTGCGTCTAGGGAGGTAAAACGTACGTTACGTAATTCTGTCAAATTTTCTTTTGTTGATTTTCTGCTTTGGGGCATTAAAACTTTTACGTGCTTCTGAAGTTTTTGAAGTCACTTACATAGCAGAAGCACGTGAAGCAAGGTTCCAAGTTGTTTATTTGACGAGTGGAAATACAGCCCCCCCCCCTTTAGGTCGGGCGTCGGGCCATAACACCCCATTCGTCAAATAAACAACTTGGTACTCCGGAAGCAATATACTACAAAGTTGTGGTAGTGAATTATCTTCAAAGTTTGGATATTGCGCCATAATCATACACTCAAGATGAGCATACATCACAAAAGTGTTCTTATCATTAAATCTATTACTTCTTCGGATCAACGTATCGTCAGTGTTTGATACAAGACCTTACTAAATTACAAGTAACATTACTCAGATGACATCGTTTATTTAGGTCATTGTAGTCGATAACAGATGCTCAGTATTTCTGATAGTAAATTCGTTGATTTTGGGTCAAAGATTTCTGTTTTCAAACTTCCGCAATAGCTAACGTTCAGTTCATTTAAATGGGATGGCATGGCATTTGGAAAGCGGTCGTATGTGATAAAATCTGATATTACAACTCACCATATTTTCTTTCTAGTGTTCTGACGGTTTTATGACACAATAACTACGTAAATATTTATTCGTCTCACCAGCTAACTATACAAAGTAAGTATGAACACTACAACGTAAGAATTTACTATTTGTTTGTCACAACCTTCTCGAATCCAAAAACAAATCATACATTGACTGGAACCGTACAACATTAACTTGATTTACGCGAATTATCCACCATCAATTTCACAACATGAACTAGACTTATTGCAACAATTGGAATCTGAGTACTCATTTTAACTTTTAATAACTGATATCCACACATCCATAGTTTCTAGTATCTTATCAATTTCTTTTTTTCTTTTTCATTTAGATTTTTCAATCGATACCGAACATCAGAATTTACGAGTTCGAGTTTGTTGTTGTTGTATGCGGAAATGAATGTTGATTTGATTAGATAATGTACCTGGAACTTCTATAGATCGAGATATCATTTGGATGGTACCTTTTGAACCGAGGGGGGTAAATTGCTTTTTGTGATTAACAAGTTTTTTAAAAGGTCAAACAGCGTAAGTCAGCTACTTATCTTCAGTTTTCAGTGAATGATAGTCAGCCATGCTGGTTAATCAACGTTTTAATTTTTGATAATATTCTGAGTAAGCGACTTCTCAGTTCTGAACTGTGGATGGATATGTCCCATCAATTTTCCGAAATATTTTTTTATCTTAAGAGCGCTATAGGACACGAACCAAAATTGAAGGAAAATTGGCCATATTTAGGAACAAAAATCTGCAAAACTGAAGATGGAAAAAGCATTCTGATGTGGCAAAATAATCAAATGGTCCTTACTTCACAACGCCTTGGTTCCACATTTTGAGATTCCTGTTAGCTTTCTATTATATTTTGCTATTTGAATTACCCCTACAGAGGTTACAAATTTTCAGCTTTAGAAATATCTTTAGATACGTCACCGAAAATAGTTCTACGTTCTACCACTATACGGTTGCCATTTACCATTCAAACAAAAAAAGATTTACGAAATTCGGATGAAATTTGTTCAAAAAACAAGAAAAAAACACAAAAATCCAAAATGGCGGCTGGCGGCCATTTTCTTAGGTCACCGAAAGCACTTTGCGGTCGATATTACCTTTCAAACAAAACAAAAAAATCATGCAAATCGGATGAAAATTACTCGAAATATCGACAAAAAACTCTACCTTCGCTGTACGGCCGAGTAGCTCAACTTAGACTCGCTCTATGGGCTCTAACTTCCGAGCAAAATATCTTGAATTTTTGACGAACTTTTTTCTGGATTGGTGTAATCAATACCCTTCATTTGCATCATTTACGACCTTTCTGCGAGCAATACCGCCGTTAAATATATGCGAGAAACCTCAACTGGACCTCGAAAATAGCACTATTTCGACCATATCTCTGGATCGACTCGACCGATTTCATCTTCATCTTCGAACTTGACCTCACTTCATGGAAAGAAAAGATTATTGAGATAGCATTTGATTTACTCAAGTTATCGACGGAACAGACGGAAGGACACACGGACATTTTTTAAATTTTAGATTCGGCATCTATAGGCACCCCAAAATGCTATGCACAAACTCCCAGGCTCCAATTCAAATTGTTACAAACGGTATAACAATCCTAATAGCCCCTTCGTACTTCGTACGGGCTAAAAATCGAATGCAGGGTCACATATTCCATTGGATGAGTTAATAATGCAAACTTTTATGAAGGAAAAATTATTAGAACAGAAATTTGTGTCGTTCATTTGATGCGATGCGATTGTCCGTGATTGTATACACCTGTCCGTGATTCGATGCAAAGATGAAAATTAAGTGCACGTGCCTATTACGCAGAAAAGTCACGAATCGATGCCGTTGTCGTGCAATTCTTCACAAATTAATCTAATAATTTCCTTTCCAAGCGAAAATATTTGTTCATTTACATTTTACGATTTCATAAAGAAAGGTAAAATTTAGTCGAGAGATTGAGATTAAAATTGATTGTAAATTAGATATATTGATTCCGTCAGCACCATGTTGTGTATTTAAATAAAAATGTTTTCCTTACACTTCTGTTCTAATACATAAATTTCACATCGCTCATCATTCAATGAAATTGGATTACCACTAGGAAAAAAGATAGCAAAAAGAAAATTTTTTGTCAATATAATGGAGCTGCTCTTATTGAATTTTCGCTATGAAAATTGGATATAAAACGTTCTATCCTTCACTTGGATTTTCAATGGAAATAGCAGAAAAATGATCCGAACAAATTCCACAAGATTCGAAATTGGCTTTCCATTTCTAAAGTGAAAAAACTCATTGCAATTCTATTATAACAAAAATATTCCCCTGTCGAATAGATTTAGATGTATCTATGAGTGTGGTACTTGTGTAGCTCGATGCATTTTTATTCTTGTAAAGTTTTACTGCACGCGACAAACTTTATATGGCACATAAACTTTATTGTGCTCGATAAATTCTATATTTTATGGGAAAGCCATTCAACTTCCCAGCTGCATCATAAAAGACAGAGAAACAGTACCATATGCAACTTGTCGCAGCTTTCGAGGCAGTCGTACATTTATATAGTTTAATAATTCGAAGGAAAAAACTGCAGATTTTGTTATACTTTGTTCTCATACATTGTCTCTCTCAAATTGTTGAATGTTTTCTTCGGCGCAAGATATCAGTCAAACACTTACATGGTAAAAGTGACGCAAGTTCTTGTGTGTCACTTCTAAAATAACAAATATTGCTTTGAGTAACGCATTCTGCTCATAAACACAGTAAATTTCGAGAAACCTTTTCCTCAGCTTCGTTCCTCGCCAAATAACTCTCTAACTTTGACTGCCCCGACCAAAGCTGTAAAGCGCAAATCAGCAAAGCTATAGGGATGGGAAGAATTAGACCATGGGATCGGTTTTAAAACTCAGCTTCGCCTCAGGTTGACCATATCTATTGCTGAAAATTTCCATGTAATGAGCTATGGGTATTTTTGACATGGCTCAGAAATCTTTCAAGTGGTCTCAAAGCAAGTCGATCAGTGTTCTGCCATATTGTCAGCGAAAATCTGAAACAGTTTCAGTTTAATCGGATCGTGAATCATGTGTCCAGATAACCCTGATCCTGAATTGTCCAGAACATATCCGTTTATTTTTATGTCATCTTGTTGTGAGGTCGAAAATAGAATGTTTTTGTCGGCAATCAACTGCCACTTTAGAGGATAATTTATTCAGAACAGATCTCAAACGTCCTAGGCCATTGTTGAAAAATAATAGAAACTCTTATTTGATGAACTCCAAAAGATTACAACTCGCACCTATTGAATGTTTATGTTTAGATCAGTAAATGTCCTTTTAGAGGCTAATATTAGCTTTGAATTGATACCCCACATGACAACTAGCTAACTCAGCGCCATGGGCCATTCTAAATGAGCACCTTTTCTAATTCTATAATTTATTTTGATTACCAATTTGAATTTGATGAAGCTCCATCAAAAAAACGCTTTATCTATTTCAGTTGATCTTTTTCACTTGCGTTTATTTGCCTAACATACTCTTAGAAGTGATGAAAGACAAGCTGATCCAAGTTGATTAGATGCTGTGGATCATGAATTCTTTATATGCTCTGATCGTCTATAGAAGTTCTGCAGCATGCAATTTCACTCATCTATAATCAGACTTTTATTGCGAGATTGCACAAATGCAGATCTGGTCGCAAGTTGAGATACCTAGGAAGCAGGCAAATTCTAGATGCTAGATGCAAATTCAAAAGTTTTACTCAAAATAAAAAAGCGCATCATGCAAGTTAGTTGTTTCGGACTACTAAACACCTGCTATCTATAAGAATGACAAAAAATAAATGAAAGTCCTAGCCTCGATATAAAATATACCAAAATGTATGCTTGAACAATTGAAGTAAAAGATTTGGAATCAATATTTCGAAAATTATTTGATCAAAGGAGGTAAGAGACTCACTCTTGACATGCTTACCGTTGGTCACAGGTTCAACATTGGGTTTAAATTCAAAAACCGAAATTTAATATTTCTTAGGACGCAGAGCGAAAAATTTGGAGCCTCAAAGTTATATCTCGAGGTCTTTGCAGTAAAAATTATTGATAAAATATCAGGAAAAACACTTTCTTTCAAATATTCTGACGCCATATTTTGCCAGACTCCTGGTTCAGTTGGTTTCTATGAAAATGCGGCGCTGGCTATGGCTGCTTCGTAAGATTCTTGAGCAATGATTTTTAGTCCATGAAATAAGGAAATCTTAATTGTTGTTGTAGTAGAGGTCTTGCGACACGTCGCCTATACTACCGTACTACCATGATGATCTAATGTTTAGTTTACTCAGATTTGCAACCTCAAGCTACAACTGCGTTTCCTGACGAAATAAATATTTCTGAGTAGCTTAATTTACATGAAACTCGACTTTTTACACATTTCACTGCATTAAAACCTAACGTCATAGATGTGTCGGAAAATCTACTTACCTACGAAGGGAGTTATCTCGAGCCGAAGGCGATGGTTATAATCCACTTCGAGTTTTTCAACAACTAATCCTGCAGTAATTCAAGATATCTTTTACTCAGCATAGCAACAAAAAAGAAATAAAAAAGCAAAAAAAATCTCGCAGAACAAAGTATGATTTATCTCTGTAGACTCAGAGTGATCTGAGTAAAGCTGCCTTTGCCGGGATGTGCCTGAAAAACCACTTGTAGCATTCATCTCGTCATTTTATCGACGTAAGAACAGCTACACCAACTTTATGTGCTATTTTATGGAAATTTTTTGTCAATCACGGTGTATGACTCATAAATTGTCTATCGCGGAGTCCTTACCAGTTCGACGGCATTTTATTCAATCACTTTCAGCGTGTGTATGAAAGCCTTGTTAAAACAAAGCAAAAATCTCAAAGTCAATAAATTAAATTCATGTGCCCCCATTGAGTTTCCAATTATGATCCGATTTCAATATGAACCATTTTTTCCCCATACGTAATATCCTTGTCGCTGCTCGCAAACACACTTTACGAGCGTCGTAATCATGAATGTATCTCATCGACGAGAAGAAGATGGGAACTGAAAGTAAAATTATATTTACTCATCTAATGAAAGCATACAAAATCATCTTATCCATTTCCAACATATAAAATTTTGTGTGTGTGTGCATAAGGAGGATGATTTCGTTTTTATGTAAATTTTTGGCAAATATGTCTTTGCTTGTTGATCTTGTTTACTTTGCATGCCAAAAGGGATTCTGCTGTGAAATTTTTTCGAATGTATACGTTGCGTGTACATGTTCTTGTTCGCATCGAGAAAGAAAAACGCGAAAAATTCAATGGCAACAGTCTATCGGGAAAAAGAATGTTTTCCCACCAGAAAGATAAAATTGTGTTCCTGCTCAATGTTCGTGCGGTTAAGGACAGGCATCAAACTTTCCAGTTGATAAAGACGTCGTGTAGTGTATAATGTCACCTGGAAAAACATTGAGAACATAAAATGACTCACTCCGGGTCTTTATCTGTATACCTACAACAATAGGATGTTTTGTGTGAAGAGGCGAAAAGAATTTTCCGAGTTGTTAAATTTGCATAAGTTAAAGTGAGTGACTGAAAATATTGAGGGGGGGGGATTTTTCTTTTCGATTGTATTCATATTTGATAATATTCGCATATAAGTGAGCGTACGTACGAAAGGTACGTAGAAATCGAGAGACATACTCACATTACATGTTGCCGAGATCAGCACAGCAGCTTTGTTATTCATCAGGTGTATCTATATTAAACAGGAAATTCTCTGTACTTTGGGGAATATTGTGTTTATCGAGGCGCTTTTCTTTTGGGATTTGCGTAGGTACTTATTTTTATAAGGAAGTGAGAAGTGATGGAGAATTAGATGGCATAATGTGAAAGCTTTTCCGTTTGCATATGAAATACGTGGGCACTTGTGTGTGACAGCACTGATAGAGTGAGTGATGTAGTTGTGCCGAGAAAGGAAATTGTTAAGAACACTTGATATTGTCTCGGAAGATAAGGTGGCTGAACAATACATTGTGGTGAATTCAAATTTCAGTGGGGCTGATAATCTGGAAAGTACTAAAGTTCCAACCAAAATCATTTTGAATAGAACCATGGTCTGGGGACATTCACAAATCACCTGGAGGAGTTTCTATGAATTTTTAAATCCATTCTTCTCTTCTAGAAAAATAGAAACGTCGGCAGTTTCGTTGTTGTCTCGGATCAGCCTCCCCTTCTACTGCTTATGGTGATTTACGGATGTCCCCTCTTCGAAAATGTGTCATTTTTTGAACATTATATTTCATTGCAAACGTCAGAGCTTCGATGGATGTATGTTATCATCTCTTAGAATCTTTGTTATTCAAAAATACATTTCGCTTAACCGAACGAATGACATGAAAACATGTCGATGTACTTACACGTTACAAACAAACACCTCGCATGTACTGTAACAATGTAACGCAGTGACTAGAGTAAATGAAGGTCTCGTACTTCATGTGTCCTTGCTAAATATATTGTACCACCTTCGTGCTAGCTTCACCAAACTCCCACATGTGTTAGTATGTATGGTAATGAAACGAAAAAGTTATTCGATTTTTCCTTCGTTGAATGTGTTCGATGCAAAATGATATTTTTGATCATTTTTAAACAGAAAGCGAGAAGATATCATGGAACTGATTCCACCAAAATTAATTTATAGATTTTGAAAATGATTGAGAAAATGTAGGAGAACGTAGGATGGATGATCCTTACAAAGATCTTACCTTGACGTTGACAACTTGACAGTTGGCGCATGTGTCCTGTTCCAGAAGTCAGAACGTGGAAACACTAATGATAGTAGCGATCCACTTGGTTGTAGTTCCAAGTAATTAACCAACGTATTTTTTACACACAAATAATATTGTCCACAATCAGTGCCGCTGCGTCTTTTAAACTTAAATCTTACAACAATCGCTTGACTAAATGATTGAACTACCTAGAAATTTTCTACATTATTCTTTCAACTTGACGCTCTACATTCCTAATTGGTAAATTACTATAATCGCCTTTATCTAACCAGTTCCGGTTCTAGGGGCATCATTATTTACAAATTTCGAAAGACTTTTTAGTCCTTCTTCTATTTTTTCGAGATCCCCGAGTTGTTTTTCCAGTGCTCAGTGGTAAGCTGTGCGACGAACCTAGTGCCATCTATGATTTATACTAGGAGCTAAATTAGTAGGAGTAGAATACCAGTGTTTCCCAACAATGCTTTTACCGGTAAGCCCGAGGGGTTTCTCACTCGCTCAAATGGTGTGTAATCATTTCCTTATTTACTTCGTATTTCCTCGTATATTTACCCAACATTTCCTCTTTTGTATGGG